>VDFB02000017.1:523499062-523538375 GCA_007258455.2 Sequoia sempervirens
ATTAATCTCTAAAGTCACCTCCCTTAAATTAAATAAATTAATCTTTATTTGATTTAATCTAACAACATCCTCTTTAATTAAATAAATCAAACTTTATTTAATTAAGTCTAAAATTCATATTCCTCTCAACTTTGATTTATTTAAATCCCAAAATCTAAAACCAAAATGGTTAAATCAACTAATCTCCTTTTAATTAATCAAACTCTAACACAACTTTAAATCCATAACCTCTAGCTTTGTAACTTGCTCAGAAAATCATTTTAATTGATATTAAATCTCTATTTTCATTCAAAGGCATCAAAGGATTTGAATATCTCAAATTTGAAAATCCCAAAAGGACTTGTCCCTTCCAACAAGGCATTAAAGGCCCTTATTGTCCTTTTCTTGAGCCAAGTGGCATTTATTTCTATCTTTCATCTCCTCCAACTTGTCACTTCCATTTTGGACTTCCACTTCTAATTTTATTAATGTGCACATTTAATAAAATGTGCTCCACCTTTTTCCACTCAGATGTTGACAAGTGGCTTAATGTTATTGGTTGGTGTTTGATCCCACATTCATCCATTTTACCTCATCCTCCATCTTTCTTTTCTATAAATAGAAGGCTCTCATTTGGATTTGGATTGAGGATCCACAACTTATGCAAAGTCATTATCTTGAGATTTTGAATTTTCCCATCCATTGTTCATCCATTTTCATCAAGTTTTATAGTTTTATAGCTAAGTTATTGCAAATTTCATCAAGGATCTTCATCAATCATCATCAAGCTTGCAAGGGATTGGGAAAGGGCCATTTTCCACATCAATATGGCACCAATTCCCCCATGGGATTGAGAGTTTGTTTATTTTGAGCAAGATTTGATAGTTTTTTCATAAAAAGAGGGGTAAAAACTTTTATTAATCAACAAGAGAGGTACAAGGCATTAGGCAAGAGAAAACCCCGAAGGGGCCCCAAGACAACAAGCAAGAGATCAAGAATCATTAATGCAACATTTCACATCTTCAGTAACCCAACCCTCCAAATCCTGGGCAAGGTCCCTCGGTAAACTGTCCCAATCATCCACCAACCACATCCCATTCTTCTCAGAAGCCAATTTTTCCAGCCCATCAGCCACCTTGGTCCACTCACGAGGGATATGAGAAAAAGTGACTGAATCTAGTAAATATCCAAGGTTGGCAATTTGTTTTGCCACCACCGCCAAATTCCAACTAACAGCATCGAAGTGTCATCCATTTATCAAGTCAACCACCACCTGAGAATCAGATTCACATATAATTTGATTCCAGCCAAGAGCGTATGCCCTCTTTAAGGCCGAAAGAATCGCCAAAGCCTCCATGAGGTTATTGGAGTGTTGTCCCATATATTCTAAGAAAAAGAACACAACCACCCCAAAACTATCTCTTCCCACCCCACCAATACCAGCATGCCCAGGATTACCTCTTGAAGACCCATCAGTGTTGATTTTCAAGACACTAGTGGGAGGAAGCATCCAATGCCCTCCTCTGAAGACCTTCTCTCTAGAGCACCTGCCCCTCCCAACCTTGAGCCTTCCAGTACTCCCAACAAAAATCCCTAACTTCTGAATTACTCCAGTATCCCCTGGATCAACCAGACTAGACAAATCACATTTAGCTTGTAATGTCTCTTGTAGAGCCCCGAGAATGCGAGCCCAAACTTGGCCCACTTGTAACTTTCTATCAAGAAAAATCCTTCGATTGCGCTCCAACCAAATCTGCCAAATAATTAGACTAGGGCCAATAGGCCAGGCAGTGCGCGAAAATGAAGTCTTTGTCATAGTAGGTCCAACATTCTACCATAACTCGCTAAGAGATGAAGGATGTCGACACGACATATTCCAAGCCCGCCACCAAAAGTTTCAAATAGTCCTAGAAAAGGGGCACTGGAAGAAAAGATGAGAAACAGTCTCTACATCTTTGAGACACATAAAGCAAAAAGAGGGACCTTGGAAACCCTGCTTGCAAAGGTTGTCCCAAGTCAGGCACCTGCCATACACCACTAGCCAAGAGAAAAAATTGCACTTTGGCCAAAAGAATTTATTCCAAATATTTTTCCACCAAGGAACCTCAGCACTGCCAAAAACTGTCTACCCAAAGCACGTTACCCTGAAGCAACAGAGTACTTCCCTTTAGGCTCTGAGCCCCAAGCCAACACATCCCTCTCCAGAAGTGAACAACACACTCTATCAGCTAAAATGAAGGACAACTCCCTCCTATCCTCCAAAGATCCACCCAAAGGCCACTCCTGCATATCCTTCCACTGATAAATGACTGTCTGCCCCAAGACTTGAGGGGATTTTAAGTCCATCACTCTACTCCAGCCAGCTTGAACAAAAATATTGCTTAAATTCTCCAAGTGAGGATGTGAGGAGAGGATAGGCGGGAATCCATCCCAAGAGTCAAGCCAAAAGAGAGCGTCAGAACCTCTATTGCAAATCCAGAATAGGCTTTGCTTCACCAGTGGAGCTCCCCTCTTGAGAGTTTCCTAGATCAGAGACCCTCTTCCCAAAAGACTAAAGCGAGGAACCTCAGCACCATCCACCTCCCCAAGATACTTGAAGGTAAGAATCTTGGCCCAAGTCTGATGCTAATGTGAACACCACCTCCAAAACAACTTAGCCGCCAACTCTTGACCATTCCAATCTGCTCTACGCAATCCCAAGCCACCATCTTGCTTCGGTCGACAAACAAATTCCCACCTAATTAAGCTCCACTTTCTCGAGAGAAGATTACCCAACCACAGAAACTGCCCACAAAGCCCCTCAAAATATTTGATGAAACTTGAAGGGGCAGTCATCACAAAACATTTGTATATAGGTAGGGATTGCACAACAGATTTTAAAAGAGTGACTCTACCCATCGTTGATAACTATCTATAGGTCCAATGACAAACCAGTCCTCAAAATTTATCAATCAGCTCCTGCCAAAAACACCTGGGAGGTGGGCGCACATCCAGAGGGATACCCAGATAGGTAAAGGGAAGATTCCCCACCTGAAACCTTAAGATCCTGGCAATACATTGTTGGATAAGCCTGGGGGTATTAAAGAAATAAATGCAAGACTTACTTTCATTAATACATTGTCCTAAGGTAGCCAGATAGCAATCCAAAGTTTGACAAAAAGCAACCGCTTCCGCCACCTTAGCAACCCCCATCAAGGCAGAGTCATCCACAAACTGAAGATGTGTTTGAGGAGCAAGGGAGTTGTTCCAGTTCCATCCATGTATAAGGCCAGCCGCAACCTGGGACTTGACGAACCTCCCCAAACCTTCAGCCATCAAAATGAACAGATAAGGGGATAAAGGGTCTCCTTGTCGAAGACCTCTTGAGGCCACAGACAACGCAGAGGATTCCCCATTTATGAGAACTGAAAAGGAGGGTGTCGTTAGACAACACATGACCCAATTGATCTAGAGCAAGATTTGATAGTTTTTATTCATGTTCTTCATTTATTTCTTGTTCTTGATATCTCAAATGAATTTCATTGGGAATGTTCTTCTAACTTGCATATGGAACTAATTATGTGTTTTTTCTTTGTGTTTGTGCAGGTCTAGGATCACCATTCACACAAAGTAAAAGTGTTTAGGCATGTGATCTATTGGTTAAGGTAGATGAAATTGTCTCCAACTTTCTACAACAATTGGATGAAAAGAAAAGAACTAAAGAATCTCAAGAAATTGAAATTCAAAGAAATATGGATGAATGTACAAAGCTTGAGCAAGAAGCAGAAATCTTGAGATCTGATTTGGAAAATGCAAGAAGTTTTGAAGACAAATTTAAGGTAAGCTCAGTAATTCTTGATGAGTTGATTACTTCTTAGAGACTAGCAATGGATAAGAGTGGTTTAGGATTTGAAGAAGGTCAAAGTTCTAAAGTGAAGCAATCTACTAGTAAGAAGACTTAATGCAAAGATGGACAAATCAAGGATCTAAGAAGCAATTCCAGAAGAACTCCCATCAAACAACCTGATACTAAAAAGGTATTCATCTTTCAATGGTGTTTGTTATTCCTACAAGAAATTTGGTCATAAGGCAAAGGACTACAAAATTAAAATGAATGATTATTTATCATTCTTTGGCTAATGTCTTAAGTGTAAGAAGGTTGGACAAAAAGCTAGTCTATTTGAAAATAAGTTGAATAAAAGAAAGAATGGAAGGAAGAATGTTGTTTGTTGTAAGTGCAACAATCCAAAACACCCTATTAATAATTGGAGAAGAAGAAGAAGAAACAATTATCCAGTGAAGAAGCATAATAAAATCATTGATCTAGAAGAATCAAGAAAAGAGATCAAAAATGATTTGGAGAAAGGAAGGATAATTCATGCAAGTTGAATCAGAATCATCAGTCTTATATGTGCCGACCTCTAGTGTAGATATGCCTGTCAATTTTTGAGCCTAGCGATGACTAAGGGGGAGCAATCATCAAAAAATATAATAAACCCCCTCAGTGATACTTATGTCACATCATGATAGAACTATATTTAATGTGGTAATGAATTTCAAGAATTTCTCAATCTCATGTGTGAAGAATGAAGTTTGCAAAATTTGAAAGAATGGAGGCGCACACAATTTTTGAGGTAATCTACCTACAGGTTGAAGCATTTATTGCAAAATAATTTAGAATGAAAGAAGTAAATTCAAATAATTCAAGAGGCTTATATTTTTAGAGAAGCATGCAAAAGAAGATTAAAGAGAAATTAAGAGTTTCAGGGTTTGAAGGAGAGATCAAGTGGATTCGAAGTGAGCTCCGAAAGTAGGATATCTATACATTTCTTGTTGGAATTTATAGAGGTGATCTTGTTTGCACAATCTTTCATTTTTATTGTTATGGATAATTCAAAGGTTGTGAATAGTGTGGATAGAGTGCAAGTTAATTTGAGAAGATATTTAAAGACTATGTCAGAAGAGTTTGTCGGTGGGTTCTCTCACATCCCTCCTAGAATGTTGCCCACAGAAGATATCTATGGATTTGTTTACAATAAGATAGAAGAAATTTCACTAGTTCAGTTGAGTATTCTATGGAAGAGTGAATTGGGAGAGAATCATGATGTCTACAAAGTATTATTTGAGAAGAATTTGGATGTTTGGAGGAAAGTCCCTTTTTGAGTTTGAGAGGAAGTATATTCGAACAGTTTTGAGAAAAATTCATGATGGATATTTGTGGATTGATGAAGCACATTTGATTACCAAAGAAGCAATCAGAGATGTAACTGGTTTATGTTCCTCCAAACTAGTTCCCAAACGGCAGGTTGTGGATGAGCAAGAAATAATTGAGGTAACCAATGCAAATTTTGAAGGGAAAGAGATTGATTTGAGATCAATTGTGGATCCAGTAATTAGGTATATTGCTATGGTAATTGGTCACAAAGTTTGCCTACCTAGAAATGACCTCATAGTTTATATTGTTGTTGTACATATTGCTATTGATATGGTTAAAAGAGGAATGGGTTATGACCTATGTGAATTACTTTGAATACATCTTTTGAAGAATTTAAAGAAAATAAAGAAGAATACATTCTGGTGTGGCAATTTAGTTTTCTGTTTACTCTTACTTTTTGAGAGAATTACTGGTGATAGGAAGAATAGAATGGTCAAATACAAAGCCTATTGCCCATCAAATTAGGAACTTCATGATAAATATTGGTAATTCGGATGCACTGTAAGAGACTGCCCTTGTTGCATTCTTTGGAACATTTCAAATGAAGATGTCTAGAAGGTCTAGGATTCTAGTAAGTGTTGTTGAAAGTTACTCTGGAGGTATTAATTTCCTAGTGTCTACAGATCTTTGTCACATGGAAGCAATTGAATCAAGGTTGGTATGGTTATCTGAGTTAGATTATAAAGTGTCAGCGGATGAAATTGATTATTATGCAAAAATTCTTTTGGAAAGCCCTAAGAATCTCAATGTAGAAGGTACCTCTGGTAGCGCAACTACAATAGGGAAGCAAAGAAAGAGTGTTGTTAAACAAGAAGTTGCAGAAGGAAGTGAGTTTGAGAGAGCTCAACATGAGCATGAAAGAATAAACATTCAAGGAGATTTGGAAGAATTGTAGAAGGTTATTCCTAGTGCTAATTTTGATTCATCTATTTCTATTATGGATAATCTCAGAAGCATGATTAATTCTTTGAAGGTCTACATCTCTGGACTTGAAGTGCATGCTGGAATCAGTTCTGCTAAAGAAAATTTGGAAGATATCGAGGAAAAATGTGCAAATGCACATAGTCAAGTGATGAAGGAACTGGAGAGTGTACAAGTTTGTGAAGAAGAGGCATGGGAACTACTTTCTTTTTTCCAAAATTAGTCTAGCAATACATTGAACATAAGAGTTGAGATAAGGAAAAGAGAATCTTGGATGAGCACTCAAGAAAATATATACAGATTGATAGAAGATATAGATAATCAGAAGTGGTCCTACATTGTGCAACTTCAAGACAAATTATTTTCTCTATAGGATCAAAGAAAATAAGTTATTAAGAAGTTTGTGGCACTTAAAGACATGATTAAACTTAGGCACATTCCTATTTCTAGTGCTCTTGACAGTATTGGTGAATTATCAGAGATTAATCTTAGTCCCAATACTTTAGCAGATGATATAGATTCCTTGGCTAAGCTTGAGCTATTACATAAGACTCTTATAAGTGCAAAAGGTTCATGGGAAGAAGGAAAAGCATCATGGAAGGTCATCCTAGAAAGTCTCAGAGGTTCTTCTTCTTTAGGTTGACTAAATTTTGTGTTCATATCTTTTTGGTCACATTTTGATGTATATATACATATATACCAAACCCCATCCTTTTCCATTGATGTCAAAGGGGGAGAGATAGAGGTTGGTAGAGGAAATTTTTTTTGCAAAGAATAGTTTTGATAGGGGGAGTATTTAGTTGCCATATATTGAAAAATGTTTTTGTCATGCATGTTGCCATCAATGACAAAGGGGGAGATTGTTGGAATTATGGAGCCTTGCAATATGAGCATGAAGTATGGATGGTTTGTGCTGGTTGTTCCTATGTTGTCATCGATGTCAACATGGTGACAACTATATGAGAATTCTACTTGGTTTACCAGAAGTTGTCCTCTACTGGTAATTTTCTATTATGATGAACCAGTGCATTGGTATTTGAGTCCAGAATTCACCGCAAGATCTGATATGACTCTAATCTCTTAACCATGTTATCGTGACTCATTCAAATAGATATATCGTATATTTTGAGATGTTTTGGGTTGTGATCAGAATGTTATCTTTGACAAAGTTCAACTCTGTATCTTACGATTGTTCCTTGCTTGGCATATCTATGTGGGAGACTCCAAACTTTCTTAAGGTGAACATTCTTATGATGCGGTTTTGTTGGAAATCTCTATGATGATAGTATGATGAGAAATTGATGTGTTCTCATATCTAAAAGTTTTTTTCTTTGAGGATTGTTTATTGTTTTGGAGATTTTGTGCATTATGTTCTAGTCTTGGCCGACCTAACGTATGAGGTTCACTATGGAGACTAGTTATGCTTTATGGATGTTAGCCAACTTGGTATAATGCACTACATGGACAAATTTTTTAAATCATATATGGTGCCAAAAAAGAGAGTTTTGATTATTTTTGTTTTCATCTAATTAGGTGAAAGTGGATCCAAGCCTAAATGTTTTATCAGTTGTGGATCATAGTAGATTTGTTAAGCGACTATTGTGTGAGGTAGTACTTCATATTCTAAGCTTCATTGGAACTGAACCCTGCACATTGAAGGTGTATTCTATCAGTTCAATCTTTTGGCAATGAGCCACTATCTTTGTATCTTGGTTGTTAGCCATCTTTTATATCCAGGAACTAAGACTTTTAAGGATAGTGAGTCTTGGCAGTGAGCCCTACAATATCTTATACACTTCCCTACAATATCTTATATCTGAATATAATATATTGTGAGTTAACCCTCACCATGGTTTTTTTCCCTTCTTGGGTTTTCCACATAAAAATCCTGGTGTTCATGTGTGTGGTTGCATTGATTTGTTTCTATGTTCTCTCTTGTTGATTCTATCAGAATTGTAATAATGGTTAGATGAATTTAATTATGGTTTTATAGAATATTGGTTCACCCCCCCTCTCAATATTCTAGATGTTCAACAGTAAACACTTAATATCCAAGCCAATAGATCTATGCCAACTTAGACAAAGAGGAAAAAGATTGGACTAGAGTAGGTAAACGACCAATTGCTAATAAAGCATGGATTTTTTTCTTTAATATTTTCTATGACCTCAGAGGATATTCTTGGATATTTTTTAGTAGGACATAAAGAAATAAAAAAAACACATTTGGATCTTTAGTAACTACACCTAGTGTATAAGCCAACCCCAATATTTTATCATTGAGCTTGCATTATATTGATTATTATGAAATAAACCTACATACATCTATTGAGAAGATAAAAATAGTATATTTACAAATCCACCAAAAGATGTAAAGTTTTTTTTGTATCCCTCCAAATGATTACCCTTGAACTTTCCTAGATCATGTGCAATTCAAATCCAAAATGCATAATCTATTCTAGAAGTTTAGTAGTCAATTTTTCTCTTAGGATTTAACACAACTTTGTATAACATGACTAAAAAAGCTAGAAAAACTCTAGCATACCTATTTATTTGAAGATAAATCAACCATAATATTGAATAGGGTTTTACAAAGTTACAAATTTGGATTACGAATATTGGTAGGGCTTGAAACTAATACTAAATAAATGGAGAGGTAATCATATTTAAATATATTTTAAATTGTGGTGAAAGGGTTAGTCTCCATAGATTGGTGCCTTTATCACATGGGTAATAGAGTGAAATTTAAGGACTCAAATACAAAAACATGTGTAATTCTATGTATGGAGAACTAAGCATGCACTTGGAATATCATAAGACTAGTTATATAATCATCTCAATGCATAAATATAGATCAATCATATTTACTTTCATAGATAGTTATACTTGAATTATCTATAATTGAACAAAAGCATCCCATATGTTGTATTGAAAAAAGATTTACTCAAAAGCTTTGAAATAGTTTTACAATTCTCATCAAGGACTAACTAACCATGTATAATAGTTAGGCTATCAAATGGAGCCTCAAGGACACATACTTATCCCCTAATTATTTTTAGATAATTATGGAGGCACTCAAGACTTGAAATGGTTTTTCCATTCCAATATATTTTTTTGACTTGAAACATATGAAAGTGTAAGAAAATATATGTTGAACTACGAGAGTTAACACTCAAGAATTAGCTAAGAGAGGACACCAAGTACATGTAGAGGAAAAAATCCACCCAACCCCTGATTAAAATAGATGAAATTACATTTGTATCTCTCATGGTCTCTACATTAGCTTAAAAATACACATGATACTAGTATATCTCCTATACTCAACCCTCATGTATTACATCAATAAATGAAGCATAGATTTGAATAGGAAAGGAAAATTGCTATAGGTTCCTTTTGGTGAAAGAAAATATTCGTAGAGGTCATAAAGCATCTTTTAGGGATGCAATGTCATCTATTTCTTGAGAAATCATTTATGAACATTCCAATAGTAATGAAAATGATAAAACAGCTCACTTTGATTATAGGGCACTACAAATCTCCTCATAGAAATGTATTTACAAGTAAATGATAGGCTAGAGTCAATCATCTAATTCCCCACCAACTAGAATTTTGACTTTAAAGAATGGAAACACCCTCTACATTTTGCATCTATATTATTAACCTATTACAAAACCAATCCTTGTATATCACAACATTAAAAATTGTTTCATCTCATATATGTGTTTGTGGCTGGCCTATAATATTTGGCCACATGTTGTCTCTATGCATAGTCTTAGCATAACACCAACTCACACCTTCTAACTCACTAACCAACAACACACACACACCCCTATAAATTGGAGCTTGACACCTCCACCTAAGATTGCCACCAAATTACAAATAAAATTGTCACATTAGGTATTACTAGAATGGACCTTAATGGGGGTGATAAGTTCCAAGAGAGAGTGGAGAGACAATCAGATTGACCCACTACTTGTTGCAAAGATAACTTTTTCCCAAGCCAATTGTTGATAATATTTTAGTTTAAAGCTTTCTACCGACCAAAAAAATCACCAAATGAATAGAATATTAAATTGTGACGACTAGAAAGGGATAAAAGAACACTATAAAAACTAGTAGATACCAAATAAGGACTTAGGATTTTTACAAGTTACCATGAACATGTAAATTGAGATTAGTAAAAGCCTCATATCGAGAACACAAATACAATGGACCCTAATATGTGACATAGAGGAGCCATTTTGAGCTCTAGCAAGGCATAAGGGGCCATAAAACAATAGCATAGGGAACTAAGGACATAAATTGAAATGCATGAATTGGATATTAAACACAATTCAATTTTTGGCCAAGGTATTGTGATGGGCTCATTAAAATAATTCTCCAAGATTAGTTATTCACATTAGGGCCAAGAAAATAGCGAACAAATGTAAATAAATTTTATAATTTTTGGGATGGTGTTGACATTGTCTTTGGTTTAGGATGCGGATGAAAGTTCAAAACAATGTCACCCTTTTGAGTATATTTTTAACATGCACAACTTTAAGTATTTTTATTAGTTCCTGCCGGTAGGTAGGAATACTTATGCATTCACCCGTAATGCTTTTAACCGGCAGCATTGGCCAATCACATTTCGCCATTTAACATATTACTTATTTTTTTGTATAGTTTGAATTTGGACAGCTATTTTATATATTGGAAAATTAGCATTTATCTATTTTTCTATTCGTCCGAGTAGCTTTATAAATCATTTTCGTTTTAAAAATTCGATAAAATGCAAACACATAAATTGATTAAATAAATTTAAGCAAAGGAATAGTTTAAAAGTTGGCGGCTAGAGGCATGTAATCCATGAATGCAGATTAAATGCATTAAAATATCAGGAAAATGCGAGCGCATAAATTGATTAATTAAATTTAAGCAATGGCATAGTTTATAAAACTGGCGGGTAGACGTATGTAATGCATGAATATAAATTAAATGCATTGAATGGCATCTAGCTCGAGGTGAAGGCGCTGGAATGGCTTGGAGGCCACGCGTGGCCAAAGTACTTTGGTCATTTAATAGAGTTAAGTCACTTGCTATGCATTTCTATTACTTTGTGTGTGTTGTTTTTGTTTTCTGTAAGTGCCTGTTCTGAGGAAGAGTTTGTAGCGACTGAGCAGGAGATGTTATAGTTGCAGAGTCCAGACCCAGAAACGAGTTATTTAAGGTGATAATTTGGTAATTTTTAGAGTTTCGTTACATTAAAGTGCATAACGAAGCTATATTTCATAGTGCTCTATTGTGTGGCCGAGCAAGGTATTTTGTAGTTGCAGAGTTGCACATTGGACAGTGAGAGACAAATTGCTTGAGGTCAGAAGAGGTAACTTTTCATTTTTTTTGTCTATTTGATACAAGAAATGCAAGTAGGGTTTCATAGTGCTTTAAGCGAATTCTTATACTTTGATTATAAATTCGTGATTTTAAAAATAATTTTAGCATTATTTATTCAATTTCTTTGTTGAAATGTGAAGGTTTCCCATCTCAAGGCTTGATAGGAATTATGTAGAAATCCTCTTGTCCATTTTACTTCATGCATGTGAGCTCTGTAAAGTTTGTATATTTTTGATTACTGCAAAGCGGTCCCATAAAGAAGGCTTTGGAACCAAAATTATGTCAACGTGTGCGATAATGAGAGCTTTCGAACAATGAGTCGACAGTGTGTTGCTTTCAGCTTTTTCGTTGTCATCAAAGCATAAAGGATAGAGGGGTTCTGTTAAAAGTCATGGTTGTTGTCCTCGTAGGCATAAATTCGTATTTTAAAACTACTTTTAGTATTATCTATTCAATTTTTTTTGTTGAAATGTGAAGGTTTTATTTACGTTTGATAGGTATTATGTAGAAATCCTCTTGTTCATTTTGCTTCATGCATGTGAGCCCTATAGAGTTTGTATTTTTTTGATTGCTGCAAAGTGGTCCCATAAAGAGGGCTTTGGAACCAAAATTATGTCAACGTGTGCGATAATGAGAGCTTTTGAACAATGAGTCGACAATGTGTTGCTTTGAGCTTTTCCATTGTCATGAAAGCATAAAGGATAGAGGGATTCTATTAAAATTCATGGTTGTTGTCCTCGTAGGCATAAATGCAAACAATGGGAGCATAAAGAATCCAGTAGAAACCTATTTTTTCCTAGCAAGCATTAAAATTCTGTCAGATGTCGTCGTTACTGTTTTCATAGGTAGACATGTAAAATACAAAAGCATTTATAGGGCAAGAGAACTGTTTTACAAAACTCCTCAGGGAAATGGGCCTCCAGGGAATGCAATGAGTATTAAATCTGGACACCTTGATATTCACATGTTAACTTTGGTATTTTTATGGAATTGGTAGCTTTGATTTACTCGATATCTAATTAATTGGGTGGTTGTTAACTAGTCTTTAAATACATAATAATAAAAGGAAAGAAATAATTATAAATATCCTTGTGGACATTTTAATTATGGGTTGTGATTTGTACTTGCATGTAGATGGATTAAGCACTCAAAAGTCACAGTATATGTAGCGTGTCAGTTAATAGGTCCATGTGATGTTTGAGTCATGGTAAAGTAGTCAGTTCCATATTTGTCATTTATCCTTGTTTCATTAGATAACTAATTAATTAGGTAGCTGTTAATTAGTCTTTAAATACACAGTAATAAAGAGAAAGAAAAAATTACAATTATCCTTGTGTACATTATACTTGGTGATCAAATTCAAGGTACAGACATACAAAGCAAACAATAATTTGAGGTTTTGTAGTTGAAAAACTTAGACTGAGTGCTTAGGAAGTTAGAAAATTGTATCTTGGGGTTATAAAAAACTATGTCAAATATGTTGTAGAATCCAAATTGCGATGTTGCCATAGAGCAGTTGAGTAATATTGCTTGATAGAATAGTTTTAGGCTTCATGCCAAAGGCCAGTCAAATTCATTGCTAGAAGATTTGTGGTCCAAGAACCTATGGTGATTAGTTTGTGTAGTTAATTTGATCTACATTTATACTTGTGTCTCTTGAATCTAAAAATGCTTGCTAGTGTTTTAATGGTTTTGGCTATTAGTATCCATCGCAATAGGAGTACTATATATTGCTATTCTTTTAGAAAAACAAACACATGGTTTTTGTTTTCTAATCAAAGCTTTTTACATGGTGCAATTCTTTTGGTTGGAAGAAAAGAGGTGGTGTAGCGGTCCAGCTGTGGAAAATTCTTCAAGCAAGCAGTACAAGGTGAGTTTCTAGAATGAACCTTCTCCTTTGTTTACAATTGCATATAGTAGACAGAGAAAAAGGTTAATTCAAGATTCTCACTATATTGATTGTAATTGTAGTCATATCGTTGCTTTTTGTTACAAGGAAAATCTTTGCAAATGGGTATTGTGAGTGGCATATGCTATATGGTTCATAAAAATAAAACAATTGGGGTTCAAAAGTAGATCTTCGTTGCAGTGGCATGACATCAGAAATGCAATTACTATCCAATCAATTTTTTGGGTGGCTGATTGCACTTTATAATTTAAACCTAGTCTTTTTAATTTTGAGAGTTTGATTCTGAATCCATATGCATACTTTGATTAAAAATACTGGCTGAAGGTGCATAATTCATTGATGCAAAATCAATGCATTTAATGGCATCTGACTAGAGGCGAGGTTGTTTAGATTGCTAATTAGTCTTTGAATATATAACAATTAAAAGAGATAAATAAGTATAATTATCCTTGGCCACATTTCACATTTTGACTTTTCAATCAAAGTCAATTAACAAAGTAGCAGTTAGACCTGAAGAAGGTTCAAGGACTATGCTGGTAGAAAAACATATTTTGGACAATGGCTAGACAATTTGTTGAAATTGCTTTACAAACTTTGAAGCAAATGCATTCTTCCTTCTGTTTACTTTCATTGTACATCTTAAATGGAAGTTGGGTTTCGCATTGTTGCAATGCATTTGGATACTTTGATTGTAAAATCATAGCTTAGATCATTTTAAGTGTTATCGATTCAAATCTTTCCTTGAAATACCAAGGATTCATCTAAATCTTGGAGGCAATGTACAACTGTCTATAATTATCCTTGGCCACATTTCACATTTTGACCTTTCAATCAAAATCAATTAACAAAGTAGCATTTAGACCTAAAGAAGGTTCAAGGACTATGCTGATAGAAAACCATATTTTGGACAATGGCTAGACAATTTGTTGAAATTGCTTTACAAACTTTAAAGCAAATGCATTTTTCCTTCTGTTTACTTTCATTGTACATCTTAAATGGAACTTGGGTTTCACATTGTTGCAATGCATTTGGATACTTTGATTGTAAAATCATAGTTTAGATCATTTTAAGTGTTATTGATTCAAATCTTTCCTTGAAATACCAAGGATTCATCTGAGTCTTGGAGGCAATGTACAGCTGTCCTATAAAGAGAGCTTTGGAACCAATGAGCTATCATAAAGGATAGAGGAATATTGTCAAATATTGTGGTTATTGTCCTCATAGGCACACATGCAAAATATGGAAACATATAGAAAGCAAGTGAACTCTTTAATAATCCCATGAAACATAGTCTTTGTATGCATCCATGCATATAGGTTTGCATGTATATATGTGTGCATGTAATTATGTATATATGAATGCATGTATGTATGTTGCCATGTATGTATGTGTGTATATAACAGATTACTATTGCATTTGCTTTAAATGCTTTTTTGTGGATGGCGCTAGCTAGCCATTCAGTCATATTGTGGTTATTGTACATATTGCTTTTTAAGATATATGATCTCAATTTAGTGAGTTATATTTCATATTGGTAAATTGGCATTTATCTATTTTTGGAACCCATGGGAGTGGCTTTTTGAATCGTGATTGTTTTAAAATGCTCGTGAAAATGCAAATGCATAGATTCATTGATGGCTATGTGCTTTCATGCATATATGCATATTTATAGGATTTATTGCTATCACGTAAAGGCCACATAAATATTCATTCCCCAAGTCCATGTAGTCATTTGAATATGTGCATATATTAAGGGATCTATTGATACATGGATATGTGCATCCATGGATACATGAACGCATATATATATGTATGCATGTGATCATGTATGTATGTATACGTGTATATATGTGTACATCCATGCATGTATGTATGCATTTGTGCATTGGAGCATGTGTGCAGCTATGTGTCTATGAATACATTTTATCTAGCAATCAATGTAAATTAATAGACTAGCGCTTGTACCTAGAGAATGTTCAAGGATTATGCCGATGGAAAACCATATGCATATCAATATGTTAGAGAGCATGTATTTATGCATGGGTGTGTATAGATGCTAATTGTTCTAAATTCTGGTTGCATGTGATTGCATTAAACAATTAAGAATAAGTGCTAGATAATTGAAGTAAAATGACCCCATTCAGTTGGCAGATCAATTTTTTTCAGCCCTTTACATGTTAACTGAGAGTTTTGAAGCTTTTGTTGTTCATTGGCAGTCTTTGAAGCTTAAATGTCACAGTATATGTAGCATATTACCCAATAGCTCTATCTCACATTTCATTCATGATGATTTAGGAAAGTTCATATTTCCTCATTCATCCTTGTATCGTCTCATATCTAAATAATTAGGCAACTGCCAATTAGCCTTTAAGTACATAGCAATTCAAAGAAAGAAATAATTGCAATTATCCTTGTGTACATTTGAACTATTAATCAAAGGCAATTAACAAACTAGCCCTAGAAAACCATGTGCATGTTAATGTGTTGAGTAACATGTATTTGTGCATGGGTGTATATGGATGCTATGAGTTGTGATTTCTACCATTATGTAGCGCTTACTATTACTTGTACAGCCAAGCCATATGCAAGTAGAATTCATAATTCATAGCATCCAGATACATTCAAGGACAAATACAAATCAAGGTTGTTGGCATCCTGATAAGAAAGATGATGAGATACATCCAATTAATGTATGTCACAACATCTTATTGAATAAAGATGATTTGGTTAGGCAGGTTACAGATGAGAATCCTTATTGGTGTGTGGCTAATGCTCTTTTTGATTGAAGACTTGTCAAGAAAATTACATGCCAATACTATTAGAAAATAGGTAGAATTAGATTAATTGATTGACTATGATTGATTGACTATAATTTTGGTTCCAAAGCCCTCTTTATGGGACCACTTTGCAGTAATAAAAAAAATACAAACTTTACAGGGCTCATATGCATGAAGTAAAATGAACAAGAGGATTTCTACATAATACCTATCAAACACAGAAGAAACCTTCGCATTTCAACAAGAAATTCGAATAGATAATACTAAAAGTAGTTTAAAATATGGATTTATGCCTACGAGGACAACAACCACGACTTTTAACAGAATCCCTCTGTCCTTTATGCTTTGATGACAATGGAAAAGCTCAAAGCAACACACTATCGACTCATTGTTCGAAAGCTCTCATTATCGCACACGTTGACATAATTTTGGTTTGAAGGCCTCTTTATGGGACCACTTTACAGTAGTCAAAAATATACAAACTTTATAGGGCTCACATGCATGAAGTAAAATGGACAAGAGGATTTCTACATAATTCCTATCAAACGCAGATGAAACCTTCGCATTTCAACAAGAAATTCAAATAAATAATACTAAAAGTAGTTTAAAATACGAATTTATAATCAAAGTATAACAATGCCTTAAAGCACTATGAAACCCTACTTGCATTTCTGTTTGCATGTACCTGGTTTAAACATTTAATAATTGGTTCTTGATAATGGAATGAAATGAACTTGGACAAATGGAAATAGAATGAACCCATGGAATTGGAACATCAATGTTTACATGGCTTCAACATGATAGCAAATTTGCGTGCATGAGACTTATTTGAGTCTCAAATGTCATACTGTATGTGGCATATTAGCTAGTTCGCTTAGCATGATAGCTTTCAAACAAGTTAATTCAACGATCAATCAAGCTAATTGGCTGATGAATTAATTGTGTTCCATGGTTAGTCATAGCTAATTATTAGTCATCTTTATCCTCCAAATCAGTTAAATCAATGTTGCTTATTCACATTCACAGATACACAATCTTTCTAAACATTTTGCCTGCTTTTAATAGAATAAGAGCTTTAGAACAGGATATGTACATTCATCTAAGCATCATAAGATGTGGATTTCTGACAGATATAATAGTTTGAAATGCTGTCATGAATATGCATACCAAATATGGAAGCACAAGCAAAAACATTTAAATTGTTTGACAGAATTCCTCAAAGAAATGTTGGCTCTTGGTGTGTAGTGATTGCAAATTATGCAAAGAATTATTTGTTGAAAAATATTTTTGCAAACATTCAAGCAAATCAACTAAATAGCTGATCAAGTTAACTGTGAATCAAGTTACTTGACTAATCAATGAAACTAGTTCATTGATAGATCAATTTTCTTGAATAGTTAATTATAGTTAATTAAAAAACATCTTTATACACCAAATCAATTAAACCAATCATGGCCATTCATATGCAAAAAAGGAATTTCTTGAAAAGGCTTTATAGACAAGGAAGCAAATGCAATTGCTAGGTGTAAACCGAAATTGTGAAACCTTCGCCAACATCTTCCTTTCTGTTTCTTGTGCTACAAATACTCAACAAGCTATAGCTGTCCATATTAATTGTATCCCTTCGTCTATGTTGAAGCCATCTATTTATTCTATTGCTTTCACTATTATTTCATGAAAGCTCAAATGTCATAGTATATGTGGTGTAGCAGCTAATAAGTCCATCTCACATTTTGCTCATGACAATTTAATTTGTCTCATCTCTCTCTGAAACATTAATAAAAGTCAATTAACAAACAAGTCAATCTTACACTTGACTCATGCAAATTAAGTCAATTCTATCTTTTACTCATTAATGAAATTAACTAATCAACTTAACAAGATAGATTTGAAACAAGTTAGGTCAGTGATCAATCAAGCTGTTTGACTGATGAGTCAACTGAGTTCAATAGTTAATCATAGTAATAGCAAAAAAATCCTTGTTAGATGATGTCATTGTTGAATTTGCTTTTGTGTGCCTGTCTGTAGTTTTGCTATAGCTTGAAGCAATGATGCTTTATGGTTCAAGTATTAAGTGTAATTGGAAACCTTTCTTGACTTAAATTCATTGATTTAAATCTGTTTGGAAACCATACTTACAGTGGTTCTTTAGGCTCGATGTAAAACAACAATATAGTTAAAATGCATAGCAAAAGATTGTAGAGAACCATGCTCGTACTTGTACATTTGGAATTCGAGAACCTATGATAAATAGTCTACTAGGTTAATCTGTTTCCAATTGATACTTGTTTCTATTGAATCTAAAAAAAAACTTGCTGGTGTATTTCAGTGTTTTGACTATTAGTATCCATTACACTATCACTGTCATCCATTGCAATTATAATTTTGGGAGTTGTTTGCACAAATGTGTTTTGATGCATTGTGAAACCCAACTTGCATTTCTGGGATAAAATGAAGCAAAATAAATAAAAGTAGCAATTTGTTGCCTTGAGTAACTTTTCTCTTGGTATTCATCCAACGAGCACAGGAGCTTTTGCTCTGTCACTATTAACGTCCCCTTTGTATTGATAAAAGCTGTCAGTTTTCTAATCTATGTCTTTGCTTAAATTTATTTGTATATGGAGTAACATTGTTTTCAAATACATGACTGGTAATAGCACGTATATAAGAAAACTTTGAATCAAAATACACAAATCATTTAAAAAAAAATATTTCTCTCTTTGTCCTATATTGCTACAGATAGAGCTTTTTATTATACCACAGATAGAGATTCTTACTCCAAACAAGAGGGAATAGAAACATAAGATGCAATTGTTAGCCAGGTCCTTCAGTGCTCCCTTCCTATTGGTAGATATCACAGAAAAGTAAAAACCTATTTCTAAGATGACAATGAATTTAAGGCACTTGAAATAAGTTTGTCTCTATAATATTGTCCACACTTATTTATACCTAGCAGCTATGTATTGGCTTATAGGTAGATATAACAGTTCAAAATGCTATCGTAGACATATATTCACAATGTGGAAATATAGACAAGGTCCAGGAATTGGAAACAAGGAATACATAGGAAACATAAGCTATGAAATACAATGACATATAGCATAAACAAGTAGTAGTTTAAACTCCAGTAATCTGTGAAAAAGCTTTTATGAACATTTTTTTTTATCAAAATACTTATGCAAAATATACATGCATTGATGCAAAAAGGGTTTCTAGTAATTTTTCTATCAATTCATATCACCCAAGAACTACTTCCAACATAGAGACACTTCCTCCTCCATCTGTTTTAGTTTAGGAGAATCTGGTCAAGAACTTTATTTTGGTAAATGAAACAATCAGGAATTTGGAATACAGAAAAAATAATGGATTGTTGAGCTTTCTAATTCATCATGATTTTTTAATTTTTTTACCCCACTTTTACAACATACTGAATAACAAGTAACTAAAAACAACATTTAGAACTCTACAATGCTCTTGTAGAATGAGAACACAAACAAGTATTCAAGGGTACCTATGCTGTTTACTTTTGCTCCAAACTCTAAAAGAAGGCTCACACAGTCTTTGTATCTATTTTCTGTTGCAATGTGTTAAACTCGGGATATCAAAAAAAATTGTCATCTTGTTCCGAACTCTCAATAAAAAAAGAATCTCCATATTCTACCACCAAAGAAAATGCATTAACGTCAAAGGAGTTTGAAATTGAAGATAACAAACCTAATAGCACTCACTTGGATAAACTTTTTTCTATAGTGTCAATTTTATTGGTTCCTAGCGTCAAGGCAAGAATACTCATGCATTCGGTTGAAATGCTTTGAACTGGCAGCATTGGGCAATCACATTTCGCCATTTAACATATTACTTATTTTTTTGTATAGTTTGAATTTGGATAGCTATTTTATATATTGGAAAATTAGCTTTTATCTATTTTTCTATTCGTCTGAGTAGCTTTATAAATCATTTTCGTTTAAAAAATTCAGGAAAATGCAAACGCATAAATTGATTAAATAAATTTAAGCAAAGGCATAGTTTAAAAGTTGGTAGCTAGAGGTACGTAATCCATGAATGCAGATTGAATGCATTAAAATATCAGGAAAATGCGAGCGCATAAATTGATTTATTAAATTTAAGCAAAGCGATAGTTTAAAAAACTGGTGGGTAGACGTACGTAATGCATGAATACAAATTAAATGCATTGAATGGCATCTGGCTTGAGGTGAAGGCACTGGAATGGCTTGGAGGCCACATGTGGGTAGGGTACTTTGGTCATTTAATATAGAGTTAAGTCACTTGCTATGCATTTCTATTACTTTGCGTGTGTTGTTTTTGTGTTTTGTAAGTGCTTGTTCTGAGGAAGAGTTTGTAGCGACTGAGCAGGAGATGTTATAGTTGCAGAGTCTAGACCCAGAAACGAGTTACTTGAGATGATAATTTGTTATTTTCCACAGTTTCTTTCCATTAAAGTGCATAATGAAGCTGTGTTTCATAGTGCTTTAGTTCACTATCACTATCACTTTGTGCCTGATGTTTCAGTGCATGTATGTATGTATGCATGTCTCTATGTACATATGCATTTACCTATGTGCATATCTATGTAGACATTTGTAGATGCATATATGCATGTATGCATATGACTCTGGATATATCTATGCATATATGTATTTATGCATATATGTATGTGTGTATAGATGCATCTATGTGTATATGCATGCAAGCATATGGATGCATATATGTTTATGTCCATACATGCATTCATGTGTGTTTACATGGATGTATCTATACATATATATACATATGCATACATATATGTGTGTGTCTATATGTCTTTTCTAGGAAAGAGTTTACAGTGACAGGGCAAAGGTTGTCATGGTTCCAAAAAGGACACTTGCAGACAAGCTACTCTAGGCAATAAATAGTTTTTTTCATCAGTTTTCTTTTATTTTAAAGTCCATAGGCAAATTGGGTTTCACAGTGCTCAGCCTATGCTATTCTTCAGAGACTAGTTCCTTGGACAAGCAATTGTCTTTTGTCCAATGTACAATATGGGAGCTTAACAATAACTTGGTGCTTATGAGTCCTCTAAAGATTGCATATCTTCAATTACTGCAGAACTGTTTCATAGTGCAAGCTTTAGAGCCACTGTGCTATTAGCATGTCCCATAATGGGACCTTTCGAACAATATGTGGACAATGTGTTGAGAGGACTTTACAAACTGTCAGGCAAATGCAATTTACAGATATAAGCCTAAACTCCACAATTTCTTTCAGCTCTCTCGTTGTCATTAAAGCATAAAGCAAAGAGGATTTTTACCCAATTTCTAATTTTTGTACTTTTACATGATAATTCACCTTATTGATTAATGAATCAAATTATCTTAATTAATTAATTTTCTTTTCCCTTCCGTCATTTCATATCTAATTAATTAGGTAACTGTTGAATAGTATTTATATACATAATAATTTAAACAAAGAAATAATTATAACTATCCTTGTGCACATTTGACCCATCAAACAAAGTCAATTAAAAAATCTGATTCCACTTGTTCACTGATAGTATTGGCATGCAATTACCTTGAAAAGTCTTGAAAAAGAGGATTACTCACACACCAATAAGGATTCTCATTTGTAATGTTCCTATCCAAATCATCTTCATTGAATAAGACGTTGTGGCATACATTAATTGGATGTATCTCATCATCTTTCTTATTAGGATGCCAACAACCTTGGTTTGTATTTCTCCTTGGGTGTATCTAAATGCCATGAGTTATGAATTCTACTTGCATGTGGCTTGATTGCACAAGTAATAGTAAGTGCTACATAACGGTACAAAATAAACTTATGCATATGGAAATGAAATGACCCCATTTAGTTAGAAAATCAATATTTATCTGGCTTTCACTATTAAGTGATAGTTGGTTTGGCATTAAACAATAGCTAGAAATTGTTTTTACCAGAACTTAATAGTGCTAGCACAAGTCTGTGTTGTTTTTTGGCTTAGTATTGACAAGTTGCCATGGCCTATTTACACTTCTTTAGGCGCTTAAGCAAATATGGGATCTATTCCATTGATTGCTCTTAAAGAGCTTATGCCACTATTGCAATAACATAATTACACTAATGCATGCATATGCAAAATATGTTCTATATTATAAGGTACACAAATAACAATAAGTATTTAAAAATTATAAAATGCAATTTGCATTTTAAGAAACAAAAGTTCTTACTTAGGTTATTTCTCGTTGAAATGAATCTACATAAGAATTCTGTTTTGTTTTTATGAATAGCATAGTAAATGTCACTCACTGTACTCATTTGTCTAAATTGTCCTTGTAACATGGATCAGTGCTTTCAACTGTATTTAAACAATCACACACAAATTGCAACATGAGGTTAGCATATTAACCTTCTCCTTTTAAAAAAAAATAAAATAATGCAGAGTTTTCCAAATATGCGCTTTTAGGAAGATTTCCCATGGTTGTAGATTAAATAGTATATGTTTCTACAGTTTGCTCACTTCTCAATTTTGTCATTGTACTAGGGAAAATTACTCGTGCCTATAATAACAGCCAGAATTTGTACATTCCTACAAGTATACTTGATCATTCGATAGCAGATTGCAAGGTCAGTTTTCCAAATTGTCTTTCTGCTTTTCTTGAAATGCAATTGAAATTCTTCAATATAATAACTGCATAAAGTTCTTCTCCATGTATTCATTTTGTCATCTTGTATTCCTCATTTCTTTGAACATAAATGATTTAAAAGGCTGCTTCCACATATACAAATAGGAAAACACATTTTCCACAATTGCAATAGTAATTTGTCTTCGAAAAATAGAACAGGTTTTGCTTATGTGTTAATTAGTTATACTTCCTCTATACAATATCCATAGAATAGAATGAACTGCTAGCATGCAATTTTAAAACCCTGTTTGTAGTTTCAAATAGCCTATAGAGTCATAAGTCTTTGTTTTATGTCAACTGGTTTTTACCTATATGCATTTAAGGCAATTTTGTTCATAAGACTACTTATATCTGTGGCAAGTTGCTAGGCAGTGTGCAAGTGAACGTATGTTTAATCTTCCTGTATTGCAAAAAAATACCACAAAGTTAATTTCAAAAGCTGACATGGCATAGGAGTACAATGAATGATGTACTACGTTACTCATAGACATGACACAATATTTTTCCATGGTCTTGTTTACATGCAAAATGACATTAACCACAATTTTTTTTTTGCTCACATTGCCAATTTCACTGTGTGCTTTAAACCTCTAAAGTAAGAGAAAACTGAGGAAATAAACTATTTATTGCCTCAAGTAACTCGTTTCTGGTTCTGGACACTGTAACTATAATAAAGTTTCCTCAATCACTGTAAACTCTCCTAGAACAAAGACTTGTAGAATAGAAAAACAATTTGCGCAAAGTAATAGTCATGCTTAACAACTGACTTAAGTCTATAACAAATGAACAAAGCAGTCTGGCTATACATGTCCACCAAGCCATTCCAGTAGTTTCTCATCCACCCACATGCTATTTAATGCATTTGCTTTGCATTTATGCACTGTGTGCCTGCACCTCTGAGTTTCAATCTCTTTTTTAAATTATTTAATCAATCTATGCCTTCACTTTTGCTTAATGGACCTATGCCTTTGAATTTTCCTCAAATTTTAAAAACGCAAATGATTTTTAAAGCTATTCCCACAAATAAGAAAAACCATAGATCTTCTTTGATCAAACAATGCTTTTGCATTTTTTCCTGATTTTCTTTAAACAAAAATGATTTGTGAAACTATTCTCTACATGCCACTTAATTCATGTTTATCTAAATAGCTTTTAAAATCATTTTTTCTTTGAAAAAATCGGTTGCTTAGAAGTACATAGAAACAAAGGAATCCAATTACACAAGACATTTAAATACCATAGATTGAGATTAACAATGTGAGCAAAAAAGATTCTTATTGACCATTTGTTGCATGTAAACAAAGCTACCTAAAAATATTGTTGTGTGTTTGTGGCATTGAAATTATACATCATGCATTGTACTCATTTATCCAATTTGTCAATGTAACAGGAATAAGTACATACAATCCTATTGGGGGACAATGGATAACAAGGTCAGGTTGAAGAATTAATACTATTTTCCCCTTGTGCTTCTATTAAATTGTTTGTTTTGTGGTATGTCACGTAGGCTTCTTCTACTACTCAAGATCCATTTTCCAACATATATAGAGATTATTAACTTCCAAGATGCTCGACAACATGATTAATACTATAGAATGCTATTGAGTAAAAGCACATAGGCAACGATGTAAAAAACTATAGATTTTGTAATCTAGATGATAGCATTTGATGCTATTCATACATAACATTTTCTATTCTCAAACACATTAGGATACATGAGAAACAAAGAAAATGATAGACGTTGACACCTATGAATTAACAAAGCGCCCCCAAATATCAAACATTGACTACGCGCTTAAGAGCGAGGGACTTTGCAGATTGAGTACTTTTGCATACAATGTTGGTGATTGTTTGTTTGACTCATTACAACTATTGCTTAACAATCATTACACATCAATTCAACTACGAAATAGAGCTATAGATTATTTCTTGAGTTTCCTTCAAAACAAGGACAAAGAAGCAATAAAATCATACAACTATGAACTAGACCATGATATTCTATATACATTGCACAAAGTACATGATCTGCAAACATATTTCCACATAATGAGATTATCTACAAAGCCACAAGCAGATTGCACTAAAAGTGGATTGTGGGGTGACCTATTTTGCATTCACTAGATATCCAAATGGTTGAATATACAAATATGCCTTTGGTCAAGAACAACAGCAAGAAGGTACTTACAGTTCAATAGTTCTGATTACATAGAATCAGTCTCTATACTATTTCATGACATGAATTCTTTAAGTGGACACTTTGAACCATTGTTAAAAATTGAAACACAGAACGTAACTTCAAAACAACCCAAAGGTTCACATGAAATAAAAAAGCTGTGCACAAAGTATCCTTGAATATCAAACATTGACAATGTCCTTAGAGCTGAAGGCCTTTTTAGATTAAGCACATTTGCATACAATGCTGGCGATTGTTTGTTTGACTCGCTTCAAGTACTACTTAACAACCAATACACCTCAACTCAATTACGCAATGGAGCTATAGATTATTTCCTAACTTGCCTTCAAAAAAAGGACAAAGAAGCAATTAAATCATATAACAATGAACTAAATCCTAATACTCTATATACATTGCACAAAGTACATGATCAAGAAACATACTTCCACCAAATGCGATTGTCTGCAAGACCATGCAGAGATCATAGCAAATGTGGATTGTGGGGTGACTTGTTCTGCATTCACTGGATATCCAAATGGTTAAAAACACAAATAAGCCTCTGGTCATTGACAACATCAAGACAGTACTTAGATTTCAATGATTCTGGATATACAAAATCAGTCTCTATACTGTTCCATGATACAAACCCTCTAGCTGGAAATTTTGAGCTGCTTCTAAGAATCAAAGCCCAAAATCTAACTCGCCAATGCTCAACAAGCTTACTCCAACTTAAAAAGTTGATCAGAAGTCGTCCACAATACAAAATTACTTACTTGACCAAGACACATGCTTTGCCTAAAAAAAAGAAAAATTTGATACCATTTGTCACAACAAACAATTTTAAACATAAATCAACAATAAGACTTAATCACTTGAAGAACTTAATTAGAAAAGGAAAACAAAAAGAAAATGTACCTACCAGTCCAAAGAAAAAAAAAACATTGACACCAATAGAAATTTATAAAACAGCAATACAAGATACACCAAAATACCCATGTGCAATTTGCCAAGAGCTCTGTTTGAACAAGGACATCAGGATATTCAAAGAAAAACAAAAACAACTATACTGTAAGCTACTACAATCAGATTCCTTACCATTCACAGATTTCATATGCCATGTATGCTACTTTGCATTGAAACAGTCCACTATTCCAAAGTATGCTACGCCACAGAAAATAAGAACTAATAGACCATTGTGCTATGTGAAAAATTTAACTCACCTAGAAGAACGACTTGTTTCACTTAGAATTACATTTGCACAGATTTGGGAACTAGGGTTCAAAAGGTCTCAAATAGGCCTAACAGGTTCTATTATAAATGTCCCTGTTGACATGAACATTGTACAAAGAGCATTGCCACAATCAATTAACAACACACAAACAATTGTTGTTTCATTGAAAAGACGCTTAAAATACAAAAATGCATTTCAAAAAGGCATGGTGCACCCAAATGTCATCATGCAAGCTTTGACTCAATTAACAAGGACACCATTATACAAAATGCACAAAGTCCACATAAACCAAGATTGGCAAGAAGTTCTCCAATGCACTGAAGAAAATGAAGACAATAGTCCACAAAATACAAGTGAAACAGAATAGATAGTGAAATGGAAAATGAAAACCCATCAGAAACATTGATACATGGATTTACTGAGTCTAGAAGTATCCATAACATGGAAGACAAGATTATTGAAATTGAACCTGCAGAGCACAATTATCCAATTGGAATATTTAAGGACATCTATGCTGAAGAAATGAATTTCCCAACTTTATTCTTTGGCAAACCCGTGATAATGACATTGTAAAAACTTTACGTATTAGAAAATAGTATGCTGGGAGCTCTTACAGTCACAAAGACAATTTGCATATCATACAACAAACATTTTTTTCAAAGCTATAAAGGTACTAATACAACAAGTACTGTCTACAATGACAATAAGAATCCGAAAAGGCCAGTTAAAAGGGCAAAACCTATTTGCAAAAGACGTTAAACACAAACTAAATCTAGAAAAAATTCTTAAATTAGATATTATATATGTTGATTTCAAAAGAATAAGAATCTCTCCAGACTATTCACAACAACTTAAGAAAAATGTATTTGCTATGATTCGACAACTAGGACCACCGACATTTTTCATCACTTTCACTAGTGCTGAGCAAAATTGGGATCCACTAATTCAAACATTACAAGAGCTACACAATCTACACCAATCAACACAAAACCGTCAAGAATCTAATGACCCAACACACATTGACAAATTTGAACTAATCAAGAAAGATCCTATCACTTGTGCACGTTACTATAAACATAGAATCAATGCAATAAAAAAATTGATACTTACAGATGACTCTTTCTTTGGAAATGTCATTGATTACTTCTTAGTCACTGAGTTCCAAAATCGAGGAAATGAACATGATCATTTCCTCATGTGGGTTAAAAATGCACCAATCTACACAGAAAATAACAACATGGACATCATAGCTTTTGTTGATAAGTATATTACTTGCGACACCGAAAATTTGGAACCTCCTTTGGCAATGCTACACAAACACCATCATACAAAGAAATGCAAGAGATCAAGAAAACAATTTTGTAGATACAATTTTCCTTTCCCACCAATGCAAAAGTCAACTATACTTTCGCTAATACTCCAAAAGACTGAAGTGATAACTGCAAATGCCACTGACATCTTTTCAAAACTCCAAAAAGAAAACTATGATGAAACATTCACTTTTCAAATGTTCTTAAGAGAATTAAACTTAACTGACAATGAATACATTGAATCTTTGAGCTCAACATTAAACAGGCCTACGCTTTTCTTACAAAGAAAACCATCACAAATATGGAACAATAGTTTTTCAAGGAAAATTCCAGATCTTTGGAAGGCTAATACATATGCACAATTTGTCCTCAATGCATATGCTGCTACAATGTATTGTAGCTCATATATTGCAAAAGTAGACAAGTCAATGACATATGCATTCAAAAGAATACGTACAGACCACAAGCAAGACAATATTGATGCAATACGAATGGTAAGTAAACTTGGAAATGCCATGCTTAACTTGCAACAAATGTCATCACAACAAGCTGCACATATTGTTTTGTCATTGCCATTAAATTATAGTTCAAGAAAATGTATATTCATTGATACACGATCTGACAATGATTGCACATTTATACTAAAATCTTCCAAACAATTGAGCAATGAGCCAAATGAATTAGAAAACGTTCTTGCAAAATCTATTATAGAATACTATTTAAAATGCCCTGAAACAATGGTGGACATATGTCTTGCAGAATTTGTTTCAAGATACAACAAATACAGTGCTACAATTGAACCAAAGGCCAAACCCAATGTGGTGCGGTTTATCAATTTCAACAAACACTTTGATATAGAGAATCATTGTAGAGAGCAATTGGTTCTCTATGTTCCATTTACCATTAATGAGCATACACTCAAACAAAACTTTGACTCTTGCGAGCATGCATACATGTACCATGGACAAACCATTCAAACAAACAGTGCAAAGTTCATCCACAACACAAATTCCACATGGGGTGACATTGACAAAGCTATAAATGATCTTCAGTCTCTTGCAGATGAAAAGCTCATTGACCTACCAATGGAAGCAAAGCTTTGCAAGAAAGAACTATATGACATACAAAAAAACCTTCCAAACATAGGTCATTCTAACCCAAATACCATGTATTCCAATGGATTTGAAATTACAAAGCACCCACAAATTATAGATAACAATGAATACTACAAATTAAGACGAATGTTAAATAAAGAACAACAAGCAATTGTTAAAGATGTTCTCATAAAAAAGATGAAAAATCCACAAAATCCATTGCACTTGTTTTTGACTGGGGGAGCTAGAATAGGAAAGACTTTTACAGCAAAGGCCATCTACCAAGCTCTCATTCGCATGTATAGCAATTCTGTTGACAATAATCCAGACAAACCCAAGGGCTTATTTACTGCATATACAGGTAAAGCAGCATATAACATAGGGGGATTCACATTACATTCAACATTTCACATACCTTTTAATACATTAGAATTCCTGCCACTGAACACTGAAGTGCTTGACACTATGTCAAAGCACTATGATCAATTGTGCATACTTCTTATAGACGAAATATCATTAGTTGGCTCAACATTCCTACGGTATATTGATAGAAGACTACAAGACATAATGCAAATGCCTACAACATACTTTGGAAACCTTGATACCATATTTTGTGGTGACCTTTACCAGGCACAACCTGTCCTTGACTCTGTGGTTTTTGAAAATAGGCCTACTCCAATTGAATTAATGCCTTATAGTTTCTAGAAAGACCACATAAAATGCTATTCATTGGTGACTACCATGAGACAAAAAGATGAAATATTTATTTCAATAGACTACAAGTAGGCATTTAGACAACTCATGACATAGACTATATCAACAAAATTTTCTTTCGTCCTGTACCATTTGATCCATTGCTTCCGCACCTTTTCTATAGGAGAATAGACGTTCAAGCACATAACAACAAAATGCTATCAATCATTCCAACCCAAATGATAGTGCTAGATGCAATAGATGAACTTGACAAGGACCTTAATGCAATACGAGTATACAGTCACACAATAACACTTCCATCACAAATATGCTTGAAACCAAACATTCTTGTTGAACTTTATGCAGGCAATTACAATGTTCAAGATGGCCTCGTCAATGGTTCAGATGGAATTTTTAAAGCATATACAGCACAAAACAATATTGATATTGTCTGGATTAAATTTAATGACCCATCAATTGGACATCACTAGTGCACAAAACTAGCACACTGCTATTCTACTATCATTGACAAAGACTAGGTGCCTATACAACGCATTGCTAGGCCAATCTAAAAAATAACAACAAACAAGAAAATTACAATTAGAAAACAATTCCTAGTACAAGTAGCATGTGCACGAACCATAGATCGATCCCAAGGATTAACAATGGAGGCCTTGGATTTTGATCCAACAGGCATTAGATAGCATGGACTAACCTATATAGCTCTGTCACGAACAAAATCAATAGAATCATTATTTATGTTACAACCTTTAACTACAAAAAACTTCAAAGTTAAAGAAAAAATACAACTAGAAATGTCTCGTCTCCAAACATGTGCACAATGGCAACTTGATAATCTAAACAAATGTTCAAAAAACAAATCACATATGCTCCTATGTACATTGAACACTCGTAGCTTGAAAGCACATGCAGAAGACATTGTCAATGACTATGGCATAATGCAATCTGATATCTTGTGTCTCCAAGAAACACATATGCATCCCTTTGAGCTAAATACCTTGCTGCAGTATTTTGATAGCTTCTCTATACATAACATACATGGCATAGCAACTTTAACCAGGAAACATTTACTCCTGTCAAAAACAAAACAACATGAAACCTCAAATATTGAAGCCATCACATCAACAGTAATGCTTCCTAACAATGAACTCAATGTTTGTAATATTTATGCAAGACCTGCAACTGCCATAGATGAAGTAATCGCAATCTTGCAAATAATTATTGCATCCACAAATTCAGAAAACATGTTGTACATTTTAGGCGATTTTAATGTCGACATGTTTTCAGAAAGCAGAAGAAAAAAAATACTTCACAGTTATATGCATCAGAACAATATACAATTTATGTTGAACCAACAACACAGCATGGGCAACTCAGTCATTGATCACATTTGGTCCAACACGACTACAAATATATGCTCTATCTATAAATCAGAAGCATATTGGACTGATCACAATCCAATTTTCCTAAAATTGCATGTTGCCCAATAGAAAAATTCAACTTTATAGAACTTATAGCCTTATATCACCTTTATGCATTGCAATGTCTTTTTCAATGCTATATCCATTATTTGCAGGAGATCTATGGATGAAACTAAAAGACAGTCAAAGCAAATACAAACCACACAAGAAGAATCAGCACAACAGTAAAGCACTTAGTATTATTCCTTCATACTCATTCACCCAAATTACAAATATTCAAATAACATTGTTCCAATTCTTTGTAGGACACCAAAAGATGTATCAAAAAGACAAGCAAAACAAGTGAAAATTGCACAGGAAGAGTCAGCACAACAATAAAGTGCTTGGTTCTTCATTGTACTGCCATTTGCCCAGCTTGCTAATATTAAATTAGCATTCAATTGACATTATCCTTGTTCCTTGTAGGACAAGAGTCAAGAAACCTAAGATTGTTTCAATCGAACAGCTAAATGCAAAAAGAGCTGGAGACACCTTCCAAGGTGATGTGCTTGTTGCCTACAAAGCAACATTGGATAAGGCCAACAAAACATGGGAAATGTTGTGTGCTGATCTAACAGATCACAAAGTAGAAATGACAATCACGTTAAATGTTAGTGGAAACCTTGTGTATCAACATGAGCCTAAAATAGTCCCGGGGATAGCTATTTCAATCTCAAATTTTCAAGTTGCACCTAGGACAGATTATGACAGAGGTGACTGTGATTGCATTTTGATTTTAACAAACATAAGCACCACTAAAAACATCCCACGCCTCTGTCAAGAGTACAAATTCATTCCAAGTACAACTATCAGCCAATTGCTAACAATTGTAAATGAGTACCCAGCTGGCACAATAGCCGCGCTAGTAGTTGGTGCCAGGAAAATGGGTACCCAATTTGTAGTTGACATCAAAGATGGCCACACTAACATAGACAAAGCACAGGTATTTCGGTCTATAGAACTTTTACCTGTTCTTTCAGTTTCAACCTTTTTTTGTTCTACAGTGGTCTCTATAACAATTTCCGTAACAAAATCTAATTCTCTCATTGAATTGCAGTTGCTATTACGGTCAACATATGAGCAACAATACTTTGCACTCAAAGACCAGTTGCATACAAATAAAACACCTACAATGCTTTTCAAGAATGTTATAAGAAAAATAGATCAAAAGAACACATTTCACACATGACGATCAACATTCATCTATAACTTGAATGACAAAAGAAGCTTGGAAAAACTCAACAGCCTACTACATTCAACTTTTAAGGTAACAACATTCATTTTCCAAAAAACTAGTGCATCCAAACTTGTATTTTTGTCTCCTCTAACAATTTTGAACCATATTCTATAGGTTTCTGGCACTCTAAAAGTAGCAAATGCATTATCCAATCCATTTCATGCATGCTGTCCAAAATGCAAATTCAAATTTGCTGCTTATGGCACACTCCAAGAAAAAACTGCTCACTGCAAACAGTGCAACCAGCAAGTCAATTATACATTTTGTTTACAACTTAAAACTACCATAACAACTTATGACAATCAAACAATTTAGTCTTCAATTGACCAGGTCACCATGCACCGTCTATTGCCCACACTGCAAAAGCTCAGCTATGAAGACTATATCAAGGACAAGTCAACAGTGATATTCATCCTACGGGACTTCAGTGTTGAAGGACATTTTAGCCTTGACCAAAACAATGCCATTGTTGAAGCCATTTGCATTGACAAATAGATAGGAAACATCACCAGAAGGTAATAAAGTCATTCATATGTAAACTTTTTCTCTTGTGAACCAGCACCTCAAATCACTATCCATACAAACTATGTTTCTAATACATAGCATTTTCTTGGCTTTACAGGAAACTAGGAATACAGGAGTACAAATTTACATTGTTCAGCCTTTAACTTTTTCGCCTTTCCATGCTCCAAGACATTTCACTGGTTTTCACATGTTAAAGACATCTTTGGTTTTAAAATACTCTATTGCTATTGTACATTTAGACACTTTTATAGGTTACTATGTTAAAGTCTTCTCGAATATGGACATCTGAAACTCTAATTTTGTTTTTGCACCTACGAAGACAATGGTTCTCTATGTACGTCTGACATATATGTTCAATAATTATTACCTCTCTATGCATAATGCCATTCAAACTATATAGTTTAAATGTTTCCTTTTGCATTCTGTCCTTCCTAGCTTTTCCAATATTTGCTCTCTGATTCTTATGTTTTCAAGAGTTTATGGTGACTGAGTAGAAGTTGTTATGGTTGCACACTCTAGACCCATTAACAAGTTACTTGAGACACTAAATAGTTATTTTCCTCTGGCTTTTTTCATTTTATGCTGTTAATGCAACCAAGTCTTCACCCTACTTTTATGCACTGTACTTTATAGTCACTTTTCCATCACGCATTCTAATGTATAAAGTACACTCCTGTATACACAAATCCATTTGTTGCTTTCGCTGCATATATGCATATTTACAGGTATATATGCCTCTATGTCCATATGCACATATGCACATATGCACATATTCACATATTCATGTATGCATGTATTCATCTAAGCTTCTACGTATCCCTGTATGCAATTGCGTATACATGCGTCCATGTATTTATGGATGTGCCACTCTAGCCTTGTACCAATTTATTATGTTCTATGGATATCGCATATAGGAACACTAATTAGCTCTTTCACCGTAGATAGCAGTTGTTTCCATAAATGACAAATCGAGCTTATATGTATTAGGATACATATATACTCACACTTAAAACTACTGATTTATGATCTCTATTGTTCCATTTTCGTGGACATGTTACTATTGCAATCAAATGTGTAAAGCATTCATGTCCAAAGAAATTAGATACAGGAGTGGCAATATGTTACACAACCTTGTCTTATGCCTTTATAGCAGGTTTTTCATTGCATTTCAAGAAAACCAGAAACTAAAATTTAATTCATATTATTTCATCTATGGCATTTACAACTTTTCCAATAATTATTACAAGAATAGAGTTCAGTGTTGAATAGTTCTATTGTTCATGTCATGGCTTCAACATTGTTCATGTCAAAGTGCATTATCTAACAAAGTTAACATGCGAAAACCAAAGTGTCCATTGTGAACACTTATTGCATTGCATGGGACCACATTTCTTTGAGGATTTTTTTTGAACAATTCGCTTCCCTTGTATATGCTTCCATAGTTTGCATATGTGCCTATGAGCACATTAACTATAACAGTTCACAAAATTCCTTTATCCTGTATGCTTTCATCATTGCGAAAAAGCTCAAAGCAATTGCAGAATTTAGGTTTTGAGAACACAGGCTTACAGAACACAAAAACAACACACACAAAGTAATAAAGATGCATAGCAAGTGGCTTAACTCTACATTAAATGACCAAAGTACCCTGTCCATGCATGGCCACCAAGCCACTCCAGCGCGTTCACCTCCAGCCAGATGCCATTTAATGCATTTAATTTGCATTCATGCATTGCGCTCACATTTTCCTAATATTCTAATGCATTTAATCTGCATTCATGGATTACGTACCTCTAGCCACCAACTTTCAAACTATTCCTTTGCTTAAATTTATTTAATCAATTTATGCGTTTGCATTTTCCCGAGTTTTTAAAATGAAAATGATTTATAAAGCTGCTCAATCGAATAGAAAAATAGATATATGCTAATTTTCCAATATATAAAATAGCTCTCCAAATTCAAACTGTACAAAAAATAAGTAATATGTTAAATGGCGAAATGTGATTGGCCAATGCTGCTGGTTAAAAGCATTCCATGCAAATGCATAGGAAAATTAAAAATGGGTTCACAAGAAAGAGCTTTTGATTCTAAATCCATATGCATACTTTGATTAAAACTAGTGGCTGAAGGTACATAATCCACTTATGCAAACTCAATGCATTGAATGGCATCTAACTAAAGGGGATGTTGTTTGGATTGCTAGTTACTCTTTGAATATATAACAAGGTTCAAGGAAAAAACTCTCATTATCGCACATGTTGACATAATTTTGGTTCCAAAGCTCTCTTTATGAGACCGCTTTGCAGTAATAAAAAATATACAAACTTTACAAGGCTCACATGCAACCATGCATCCTGCCCAGAGATACACATATACATGCATCCATGTGTACTACAATACATGCATCTATGTACACATGCAGCCATGGATATATGTATCTATGCAACTTCATATGCAATTCATGGATATTTCCATACATGTATATTTAAGCATTTATGTATCCAACTATGCATCTATCTATCTATCCATGCAACTATGTTTCTATGTATTCTTCTACCTATAGATGCATCCACACATATATGTATCTATGTTTCTATGTGCAAATGTATACAGACATCTATCCATATATGTGTCAATGCATCTATGAATACATCTATCCATAGATACATGTATCTACGCATCTATGGATACCATGATAGATGTCCACATCCATGTATCTATGGATACATGTATCAAGTAGCTCGGTTCTAGTTCTTGACTCTACAGCAACAACATCTCCTGTGACTACACAGATCTGCAGAATAACAAAAAATGAAACGCTCAAAGTAATCACAATGCATCTCTAATCACTTAAATCTATATTACATGATAAATCCAAATTTTGTTTAATGCATTCACTTTGAAACACAATAAAGAAAACAGCTAAATACCACTTTCCAAATAAAAAAAATAACTTTGGAAACATCAACTTCCAGAATTAAATACCAATATGCACAAAGTGATCATATTACCCTAACTAGATGACTATGAACCACATGTTACCTATGCAATCTAAAATCTAAAGATACATACCATCCTTATGCACCTATGCACAAATACATACTGTCTAACATATATACATAATTACATGTACACATATATACATGCAAACCTATATGCATGGATGCATACAAAGACTATGTTTCATGGGATTATTATAGAGTTCACTTGCTTTCTATATGGTTCCATACTTTGCATGTGTGGCTATGAGGACAATAATCACAATATTTGAAAATATTCCTCTATCCTTTATGACAACTCATTGGTTCCAAAGCTCTCTTTATAGGACAGTTGTGCATTGCCTCCAAGACTCAGATGAATCCTTGGTATTTCAAGGAAAGATTCAATTGGATAACACTAAAAATGATCTAAACTATGATTTTATAATCAAAGTATCCAAATGCATTGCAGAAATGCGAAACCCAACTTCCATTTAAGATGTACAATGAAAGTAAACAGAAGGAAAAATGCATTTCCTTCAAAGTTTGTAAAGCAATTTCAACAGATTGTCTAGCCATTGTCCAAAATATGGTTTTCTATCAGCATAGTCCTTGAACCTTCTTTAGGTCTGACTGCTACTTTGTTAATTGACTTTGATTGAAAGGTCAAAATGTGAAATATTGCCAAGGATAATTATACTTATTTATCTCTTTTAATTGTTATATATTCAAAGACTAATTAGCAATCCAAACAGCCTCCCCTTTAGTCAGATGCAATTCAATGCATTAATTTTGTATCAATGAATTATGTACTTTCAGCCACTAGTTTTAATCAAAGTATGCATATGGATTCAGAATCAAACTCTCAAAATAAATGCATATATAAATGAGTCTTTTTCTTCATTTCATTATGTATCTATGTATCCATAGATGCAATCATGCATATATCGATTTATGCATATATCTTGCCATCTCTTCATGCATCTGTCTATATATGTATGGCTGTATCTATGGGTACATGTATACCTCGATTTATGTATATATGCACCTATGAATTGCATACACACATCCATGTATATATGCATCTATCGATATCTTGCATGGATACATGTATATATGCATCTATGGACTTATGCACCCATGTATATATGATAGCTCATTGGTTCCATAGCTCTCTTTATAGGACAGTTGTGCATTGCCTCCAAGACTCAGATGAATCCTTGGTATTTCAAGGAAAGATTCGAATGGATAACACTTAAAATGATCTAAACTATGATTTTATAATCAAAGTATCCAAATACATTGCAGCAATGCCAAACCCGACTTCCATTTAAGATGTACAATGAAAGTAAACAGAAGCAAAAATGCATTTGCTTCAAAGTTTGTAAAGCAATTTCAACAGATTGTCTAGCCATTGTCCAAAATATGGTTTTCTATCAGCATAGTCCTTGAACTTTCTTTAGGTCTGACTGCTACTTTGTTAATTGACTTTGATTGAAAGGTCAAAATGTGAAATGTGGCCAAGGATACTTATACTTATTTATCTCTTTTAATTGTTATATATTCAAAGACTAATTAGCAATCCAAATAGTCTCCACTTTAGTCAGATGCCATTCAATGCATTAATTTTGTATCAATGAATTATGTACCTTCAGCCACTAGTTTTAATCAAAGTATGCATGTGGATTCAGAATCAAACTCCCAAAATAAATGCATATATAAATGTGTCTTTTTCTCCATTTCATTATGTATCTATGTATCCATAGATGCAATCATGCATATATCGATTTATGCATATCTTGCCATCTCTCCATGCATCTGTCTATATATGTATGACTGTATCTATGGGTGAATGTATACATTGATTTATGCATATATGCACCTATGAATTGCATACACACATCCATGTATATATGCATCTATCGATATTTTTGCATGGATACATGTATATATGCATGTATGGACTCATGCACCCATGTATTTGTCTTTGTCTTTGGCCATCTGCACATGCATATATGCATATTTCTACACATCCATGCATCTATACACCTCTCTCACTACTGAATTTGTCACCATTTTCCGACGGTCGTTCGAAAAATCTCTGTCAGAAGAGCGACGCAATGGCAAAAATCTTTCTGTTGCTATTTTTTCGTCGCAAGGCCGACGACAAATTAAACGTTGAAACAACGGTGAAGAATCGTCGGTCGGTGGCATCATGAAATACCTCAGGATTTTGTCGAAATATCGACGAAAACTTTGTTTATCCACTGATGAATTACACTAGAAGTTCATCGTCGGTTCGACGAAATGGGCAAGCAGTAGCATGGAAACAACAGAGAACGTTCGTCGAAATAGCGATGGAATACTAAAGTAGTAGCGTCGAAAGAACACCAAAAGTTCATCGACTTTGCGATGAAATTAGCAAGGAGTAGCATCGGCTGAGCACCAAAAGTTCGTCGAAAGTGCGATGAAATTAGCAAGGAGCAGCATCGAAACAACGTGAAAAGTTCATCGACTTTGCGACAAAATTAGCAAGGAGTAGCGTTGGAAGAACACTAAAAGTTCGTCGAAAGTGTGACGAAATGGGCAAGGAGTAGTGTGGTAGCAACACCGAAATATCGTTGGAAGGGCGATGAAATGGGTAGGGAGTTACGACGAAATCATCGTCACAGCTATAGCAACTTCATCGAGCCTTTCTGTTGATTCGTCGGTGATTATCATCGAAATTGCGATGAAAAAGCAAAATTTTTAAAAAATATATATATATTCATGGAAATGTACCATTGCAGAGACTGATGACTGATCATACATACAGACTGCATATTGGTTTGATGCTTCAAACGATGCATTTCTTATATTGAAAAGTGCATTACCTTATTGAGCTTCTCTTTGTTTTGAGTATAGTTTAATATTCTCTACTTAACAAGACCAACCACGTGATGGTGGAAGCTCATTTCCCCCCCCCCTCACATCACTCTCAATTCCCCATACCCAATCATATAACATTAATCATTGATTCATCCATTAATAACATATAACATTCATTCATTCATCCATTAATAACATATAACATTCATTCATTAACATAACATTCATTAATTAACATATTCACATTCATTCATTAACATATAATAATCATTCTTTCGGTTTTTACATATTATCAAAAATATGGTTGTCATGATATGATTACAATCATTTTTTTTTGTTTCTTTTTTAAAGCTAAATTTTTCTGAAGTGGAGTATCATTTTCTAAATCATCTATCCCCCCTTTAGTTGTTCTACCATCTACTTGTGACGTGGACGCCGCTTCAAGGGGGGATCTGCTGCAATAAGAAAGAAATGTTAAATTGATATGTTTTATTATTATTGTTACAAGTATTTGATTAGTTAAAAGAACATTAGAGTGGTTCTCTTTACCTGATGGGTGCACATCATGTTCGTGAACTTTTGTTATAGACTCATGCTCAACATGTTGAACACGCTCTAAATCCTGATCTACAGTTGAAACATGAAAGGTTACATTAATTAATATACCAATTGAAATTAAATATGTTTAAGAGAACATGAGGGTGGTCCTCTTTACCGGATGGGGCCACATCATGTTCCTGATCTTCTCTAGCCTGATCATGCTCAACACGTTGATCATGGTCTACATGCTCTAAAGTTGAAACACGAAAGGTTACATTAATTAATACACCAATTGCAATTAAATATGTTTAAAAGAACTTTAGAGTGGTCCTCTTTACCTGATGGGGCCACATCAT
>VDFB02000017.1:523538475-523664712 GCA_007258455.2 Sequoia sempervirens
TATATATATATATTTTACATATATATATATTTATTAGTTAATTTAATTATTCTGTGTTTTCTATTTAAAAAATAAATAAATGTATATATATATTATTCGATTCTGTGTATAGTATACATATATGTATATATATATTAAATTTCGTTTTGATGAATATATTCTGTTATATATAGCTAATAGTTAAACAAAGGCATGTATGCATATATTCTGTTTCGTTTCTGATTTAAATGATATTTTTCTGTTAATTCAATAGTTATTTAGAAGAAAATATATCTATACTGTTTAAATCTGCTTAATAGACATTCTGTTTTGATTTATATTTTATTTTCTGTAACTCAGCTATTATCTAGAAAATAAATCTATATAGTTAGATTCTGTTTCTTGTCTTTTTAGAAAAAAATATAATAAAGCAAAAATTGTTTCCATGAAAATATTAGTGAAATAGAAATAAATCTGTTTTATAGGATTTTAAACTTTGAAAGGATATTGCTGATTAAACAAAGATTATTTATTTATTAATTCTATTTGTAATATGATTGTATTTTAGGAAAGAAAATTATTTTGTAATCTGCTTTGGAATTAAATAGGTTATCACTTTTAATTATTTAATTTCGAAATTTAATCTTGTCGGATTGTTGGGTTTTGGGACATTGTTATTTCCTTGATGTGGGAACCCCGCTTTTTGTCAATGACTTTAGTCTTCCAGAGAATGATGCCTTTGTTCTCAGCTTTATACTTTTCATCTTGATTTATGATGAGCTATGTTCTCAAAGAATGGGTGCAAATTTGATCATGAGATTCTCATTATGGTGTTTTTACTTCATAGATGGTTTATGCCTCTGCGGTGTTGTTTTCTCATTACACTTGGTAATTATGTTTGGCATGGTACAAACTTGTTTGATGGGTCTCTAGGGAGAGTGGCTCCCTCGCAATGGGCCGCCCGCTTAAGGAAGAGCTCGTGATAACCCACGAGTGAGTTAGTAATTAAGTGAAAATCTAATAATTAACTTAGGAGGGTTGGGTTGGGTAGTAACATCATTGCAAGATTTTAAAAATGGATGCCTCGTCTTCATTAGTGCTTCCGCAGACTAATGGAAGGCTGAGAAGGCCGTGGTTGGCAAGGTCGTGACCTCGTCCTCACGAGAGGTCTGCGGCTCCGCATGAGTCACCCTATGGACCGGCGCCTCCAGTTGGGAGGAAGAGCATAGGACAACCCATGTAGGACTATGCGATGACACTCTCCCCTAGTTGCCCATGTGTTGTTTTATTGTGTTCCTTTGGAAGTGGGGTATGGGAATTGTTTTAAGTTGTTTGAATTGATTTATAATTATTGTTTTGATACATCTTTAGCATGTATTGTATGATCTCATTTATATTAGTTTTATCACCTTGCATCTTTAGGACATTATGATTTGATGTTATTGATTGCTCTTATTAATTGGTGTATTGTGTGATGGATCTATGTTGGTACTTTTTGTTTGGTTGTACCTTTTGTTGTCACTCTTGGTCGGAGTTACTTCTCTGTCACCTCTTAGCACGGGGGTGGTCGGGTGGAACGTGCTCCGCACACCGTTGGGTTCCCCATTAGCGTTCGTGGTTTCAATCTCATCTAGTTGAAGATTTATTTCAGTTGATATCATTGTATTTTGATAAACTTGTATATTCTATTCATCCCACATGTTTGGGGATTCATGATGTAACTTTATGGATGATGTAACATTTGAAGATGATGTAATGTAATCTTCTACTTTGTAATTTTTAATTGGCTATGAAATGTATCATGGGTTTATCATGTACTAAAATTTATGTATGTACTTATTTAATGTTGTCATTATAGCTCCTTTGATATCTTATGAGTTTGATGTTTAGTAATGTCTTAATTTGATGTAATCTCGTGGGGCCCCAAAGGACTTGGTTGTGTTATTGTGTATAATCGTTTTATATTGATATGATGATTATTTATCTTTCTCTTTTAAAAAAAAATTATTTGCGTTCTTTTGTTGTTTGTTCTTTGGGGCTTGCACGGCGGGCGTTACAACTTGGTATCAGAGCCAAGGTTGCCACGCTGGGGTCTCTGGGTAGTGTGTCCGCTAGGTAACCTTTGCGTGTTAACTCTTGAGCTCATGTGTACCTTTGTCTTGTTGTGCAGAAGCATGCCTAGAGGCAGAGGCAGAGGTAGAGGTAGAGGCCGAGGAAGAGGCCGAGGTGGTGGCTGTGGGGCCAATCAACGGGATCCTTCACCGCCTAGTTCTCACGGTCCTGAGTCTGAGGAGCAACAGAATTCTCAGAACAATCCATCAGATGGTGGACCGAATCCGGAACAGCCGGGGTTGGATGGGCAGTTGCAGCATCTGTTGGGTGAGCTTCTGGATAGATTGGGTCCTAGACCTAATGGGGATCATCCGGTCGAGAGAGAAAGAGAAAGGTCTCCAAGGCACAGGGGAGCTTCAGTTGATCAGGATGCTTTATTAGCTGGTCATATGAGGGATTTAATGAGAGCTCATCCACCTACCTTCGATGGCTCTGGAGGAGGGTTGGAAGCTGAGACCTGGTTAATTGATTTGGGCCGATGCTTCGCAATGCACCCCTACGGTAGTAATACCAAGGCTCGATGTGCTGTTATGCATTTGCGGGGTTTCGCGTCCACTTGGTGGCATCTTGAGGAACAAAAGTTGCATATGGATATTAGTATGGTCACTTGGGAATTTTTCTTGGAAAGGTTCAGGGCTCGCTTCCTCTCAGATCATTGGAGGCAGCGCAGGGCAGATGAATTTCATGATCTTAAGAAAATGGCAATGTTAGTGGAGCAGTATGAACGCCGCTTCTATGAGCTAAAGCAGTATGCAGGGATTAGCCATGATGAAGGGATGTTGGTTCAGCACTTTGTTCGAGGTTTGAATGCATGCATCAGCAGTGGTGTAAGGGTCTTTGAACCTAAGACCATGGAGGTTGCTGTCGAGAAGGCTCGTTTAGTAGAGGAAAACTTGGCCTTAGCTTTGGGTGGTCATGTAGGAGTACAGATTGGTAGTGTACCCGCTCCTAGAGCTGTTGCGCAAGGGGGTCAGACTCAGTCAGCATGACCTTCTAAGAGTCATTTTGGACCCTCGAAAGGGAGTCATCAGCAGCAGCAGTCAAGACAGAAGAACTTTCAATCTCATCAAGGTGGCCAATCTCAGTTTCGCAAGGATCAGAACTGGAATCGTACCAATTCGGGACAGCCTGCACTGAGTTTTCAGTCCGCACCTAGTCGTGGGAGTTTCCAGCAATCGAATGTTCCGTCCGGGGGAAGAGGTTTTGGTCGAGGTTCTAGATGTTTCTCGTGTGGGCAGCAAGGGCATATTGCTAGGATGTGTCCTCAAAAGAGTGCTTCAGAGTTTAGTCAGAAACCAGTGCTGTCCGAGCCGACAGTAGGTGATACAGGGAGATCTCACCGAGTCTTCGCAACAGTGGATCATCAGCAGGCGGATCATCAGAGCACCGTCATTGAAACTACAGGTTCATTACATAAGTTTAACATTTCAGTTCTATTTGATTCTGGTGCATCTGATTCTTTTATCTCTCCTTTAGTTGTTGAGCGATGTAAACTGGGGGCAATAAAGCAAAGCGAAAAGTGGCAGGTTGAGTTAGCTTCAGGATCTAAGGTGGAGGTCGAGAAGCTTGTGCAAGGTTGTAGGCTAGAGTTAGGGGCATTGTCGACTAAGGTGGATCTCAGAATTCTTCCCCTTGGTTCTTATGATGTAGTCTTGGGCATGGATTGGCTAAGCTCACATCGTGCTTTGATTGATTGTCGCCGTAAGGCAGTACGGTGTGTGGATGATTTTGGTAAAGAGGTGGAAATTGTGGGTGTTCATAGGCCTGTCTCTTTGAGAATGATTTCAGCTATGCAGTTAAAAAGGTGTTTTCGGCAAGGTTGTCAGCTCTTTGCGGTATCGGTTAATGACCTGGAGTCGGAGGATAGTTGGGGGGTGTCCTTGAATGATTACCCTCTTCTTGCAGAATTTTCTGATGTCTTTCCTGGTGAGATACCTGGTATGCCTCCTAAGCGAGAAGTAGATTTTAGGATTGATTTGGTGCCAGGGGCTGAGCCTATCTCTCGGGCTCCTTACAGGATGACCACGCAGGAGCTCCAAGAGCTTCGTTTATAGTTAGAAGAATTGTTGGCTAAGGGGTTTATCCGCCCTAGTGTCTCTCCGTGGGGAGCACCCGTGATCTTCGTCAAAAAGAAGGATGGGTCTCTCCGCCTTTGTATCGATTACGAGCAATTGAACAAGGTAACGGTAAAGAATCGTTATCCCCTTCCCAGGATTGATGATCTCTTTGATCAGATAAAAGGGGCAAAGGTATTTTCCAAGATCGACCTTAAATCAGGGTATCATCAGTTGCGGATAGCAGAGGCCGATATTCATAAAACTACATTTCGTACGCGGTATGGTCATTATGAGTTCATAGTGATGCCATTCGGGTTGACAAATGCACCTTCAGTCTTTATGAGTCTAATGAATGGGATATTCTGAACTTTCTTGGATAGGTTCGTCCTCGTGTTTCTTGATGATATTTTGATTTATTCTAAGTCTATGGAGGAGCATGAGGTGCACCTAAAGCAGGTTTTGCAGTGCTTAAGGGACAATCAGTTGTATGCCAATTTGGCAAAGTGTGACTTTTATAAGTTTGAGGTTCAGTATTTGGGCCATGTGATTTCTGAAGAGGGAATTTCTGTTGATCCTGCTAAAATCCAGGCTATCATGGATTGGCCCGTGCCCACTAATGTCTCAGAAATCCGCAGTTTCATGGGACTAGCTGGGTATTATCGGCGGTACATTCAGGGTTTCTCAAGGATTGCGCATCCCATCACTTCACTTCAGCGGAAGGGAAAGAAATTTCTGTGGTCAGAGCAGTGTCAGTTGGCATTCCAAACCCTTAAGGAGAAACTGACTAGTGCTCCAATTTTGGCAGTGCCGGACCCTTCAGGTGATTTTGTGGTTTGTACTGATGCTTCATTGGAGGGTCTTGGGGCTGTGTTGATGCAGGAGGGGAGAGTGATTGCCTATGAGTCTCGGAAGTTAAAAGATCATGAACTCAATTATCCCACACATGACCTTGAATTGGCCGCAGTGGTTCATGCTCTTATGAGGTGGAGGCACTTTTTGTTAGGGCATCGGTTTGAGTTGCATACAGATCATCAAATTTTGCAATACATCTTCACTCAACCGAATTTGAATGCCAGGCAGAGGAGGTGGATGGAATTTTTGTGTGAGTACGATTTTGAGGTTAAGTATATTCAGGGTAAGGAAAATGTGGTGGCTGACGCTCTAAGTCGGCGTAGGCATGAGGTTTCTGCAATGTCTCTTGAGGTGGATTTGAAGAGTCAGATTCTTGCAGCCCTTCCTTCAGATAGTTGGTACTCAGAGGTGAAAGCGGAGGTAGAATCAGGTAGAGTTTTGGAAGGGAAATTTGCTGGCTATTCGCTAGATTCAGATGGTGCTTTGCGTTTCTCTGGACGGTTGTATGTACCTTCTTCAGAGGGTCTTCGTACATTGATTTTGATAGAAGGGCATCGGGCACCGTACACAGCTCATCCAGGAGTTAAGAAAATGTATGCGGATCTTCGTGCGCTCTATTTTTGGTCAGGAATGAAGCGGGATATCGCCGATTTTGTGGCTTGATGTCTTGAATGTCAGAGAGTGAAGGCTGAACATCATCATCCAGCAGGGTTGCTACAGCCTCACCTCATTCCAGAATGGAAATGGGATGTTATTTCTATGGATTTCATTGTTGGGTTGCCTATGTCATCTAGACGACATGATGCTATTATGGTCACAGTGGACAAATTGACTAAGGTAGCTCATTTTTCTCCTGTTCGATCGTCATATATGGCATCTTATGTTGCTAAGGTGTTCATGAATGATATAGTTAGATTGCATGGGATACCGTGGAGGATCATTTCTGACAGAGATCCAGTATTCACATCTGCATTGTGGACATCTTTGCAGCAGGCTTTGGGAACGAAATTGAACTTCAGTTCTGCTTATCATCCTGAGATGGATGGACAGACTGAGAGGGTCAACCAGGTGCTTGAGGATATGCTTCGTATGTATGTCATGGATCAGCAATCACGTTGGGAGGACTATCTGTATTTGGTTGAGTTTGCATATAACAATGGGTACCATAGCTCTATTGGTATGGCTCCTTTTCAGGCTTTGTATGGTCATCCTTGTCGTACTCCTTTGAGTTGGGATCGATTGGAGGATAGGGTGCTTCTTGGGCCTGAGATGCTTAGAGATATGGAGCAGCAGGTGTCTCGCATTCGGGAGCATCTTGTAGCTGCTCAGGATAGACAGAAAAAGTATGCTGATGCTCATAGAGTTGATCGGCAGTTTGTAGTTGGTGATCGGGTTTTCCTTCGAGTGCGTTTGCGGAAGAGCCCAATTCGTTACAGAAAGGGTTCGAAGCTTGCACCTCGTTTTGTTGGACCCTTTGAGGTGTAGGGGCGGATTGGACCTGTTGCTTACCGTTTAGCTTTGCCACCCAGTTTGTCGCGGATCCACGATGTATTTCATGTTTATGTTCTTAGACCATATTTTCCTGATGTTACTCATGTGTTGGATTGGAATGCTCTTTAGGTCGAGGACAGGCAGCTGGCACTCGAGCCCGTGGCCGTGCTTCAGCGCCGACGACTTACCCTCTGAGGTAGAGAGATTGATCAGGTGCGGGTTCAGTGGGACCCGAATGATGAGGCTTCAGCTACTTGGGAGGATGCCTCTCATATCAGGGATTCTTATCCTTATCTTTTCTCTGGCTTCCAGGAGTAAGCCGGATTTTAGGGGGGGAGGATGTAATACCCCTCATGATACTATTTGATTTTTGACATTCACTATGGTTTCTGTTTAGCACATTGTGATTTGTGGTTGATACTGTTGCTATTATGTGTGGTAGCTTAGACTATTACTATGCTCTTATGATTCCATGGATATTGTGATGACATTCTATTATGATCATTTGATGGAGTTATTTGGAATGCAATAGACTATAGAATAGTAATTTATGATGTGCTGTAAAATTTTATGATGATATGTGTTGGTGAGGGGACAGGTAGCATCACTCGTTCGCGAGCGCCCTGCTACGCTGTGAATCCTCCTCACAATGCTTTGATTTTATGTATATTGTATATCACCTTGTGGATGCAGGCTTTGCAGGAATAAGACTCGATTCCACCTATTTCGGTAGGTCTGGGCGAGCATTGAACCAACCCAACGGCAGGAAGTTGAATTATTTGAGGTGACATGAAAAGTAACTCCGTACCAAGTTGACAACAGTCTTGTATCTTTATGGTTTGTGCATAGTAGTCTCATTCGTTTGAGTGGTTACATTGGTCTTTGTATGATTATATGATTTATCTAAAGTAGTGAATGGTCTTATGTGGTAATTTAAATAATTAAGTAATTGGTAAAATAAAAACATAGAATAATAAGTAAATATGGCAATGAATAAATATTAGAAATAATAAAAATATTGCATGTATTTGGAGTCTCAATGGTTGATTTTAAATGAGTATATATTTAATGAAGAATTGTGGAAATGAGGAATGATTATGTATTTGTTTGAATAAAAGTTTATGAATTTATTTAGTTTTAATTAAATGCATGAAAATGAAAATGTAATATGAGAAAAGCATCAAAATGAATTTGGGTGAAATATTATTTGATTTTGAAATGTGACCTCTGGTATTCACGGGAAGAGGAAATTGAAGGGGTTTCATGGGAATGGATTTTAAGAGGGGGTTTCTTTGTTTGAGAAGGGGGCTTTTGGAATGCTGGAGAAATTTCTGTTGCAATCAATTTTCTGTCCTTAGTACTTTTCCGTTTGTGGAAAAATTGGTAAAGAGGAAGGAGGATTCAGATCAGTTGCTGGAAGATTTGCAGCAAAAGAAATTGATACAATAAAAGGATCGAAGTTTCTTCAATCTTCTGCAAAGCGAAGGACGCCAGGTTCCTCCTTTAATTTATTTACCTCTGTTAAAATAGGAATGTGTGTTTGTGAATTAAATTTGTATTTAAGATTGGAAATTAAATTTACTGGGGTTTCAGCTTAATCAAAGGAAATTGGGGATGGTTATTGATTAAAGGAATTTCTAGGGCTCTGGGTTGTGATTGCTTATTAAAAGGGATTTGTCTTGCAATCTGGAAATACACAGTAGTTTGCTGTCTCAATTGTTTTTTAAAAAAATATACATAAAATATAAAAAGATAAAATATACATATGGTGTAGGGACAATTTTTATTTCCAGCAAATCTCTGAGTGTGATATTCTGGTCTGTATTGACATTTTTATTAAAACAGTCCTCCTATTTTCAATTTGGCACAATGAAATGTACCGTAATATCTTTTCCCTGTTTTCTTGAAAAATGTTCTTATCTCTGTATATATATATATATATATATCATATATATATATATATATATATATGTATATATATAATATATATATACATATATATATATATAATATATTATTACATATATATATATACATATATATATATATATATATATATATATATATATATATATATATATATATACATATATATATATATATATATATATATATATATATATATATATATATATTCGAACTTATGAAATTTTTGGGCAAAAATTTAAATCCGCCGAAAACTGTAAATAGTATTCAAATTTTGTTAAGCTTTATATTCATTGTTAATGGCTGTGTGTGGGGGTCGGCCTTGGCCGTACCCACCACCCCGCCACCGGTCCGTGGGACAGCCTGCGGACTGTCCACGGCAGTCCGTAGACTGCCACGACCGGCGGCGAATTACTCCGTGGCTGTGTTCGTTGGGAATAAAATTCCCATATGAATTTTATATGTTAAGCCTTTTATTTATTCCGCGGATTTTTATATAGTAATCTCTTTTGTGCGGATACTTATCTTTGTAAATATATATATATATATATATATATATATATATGTATATATATATATGTATATATATATATATTTTACATATATATATATTTATTAGTTAATTTAATTATTCTATGTTTTCTGATAAAAAAAAAATGTATATATATATTATTCGATTCTGTGTACAGTATACAGATATGTATATATATATTAAATTTCGTTTTGATGAATATATTCTGTTATGTATAGCTGATAGTTAAACAAAGGCATGTATGCATATATTCTGTTCTGTTTCGTTTATGATTTAAATGATATTTTTCTGTTAATTCAATAGTTATTTAGAAGAAAATATATCTATACTGTTTAAATCTGCTTAATAGACATTCTGTTGATTTAACTGTTAGCAGCAAATGCATCAATACATTCTGTTTTGATTTATATTTTATTTTCTGTAACTCAGCTATTATCTAGAAAATAAATCTGTATAGTTAGATTCTGTTTCTTGTCTTTTTAGAAAAAAAAATATAATAAAGCAAAAATTGTTTCCATGAAAATATTAGTGAAATAGAAATAAATCTGTTTTATAGGATTTTCAACTTTGAAAGGATATTGCTGATTAAACAACATTATTTATTTATTAATTCTGTTTGTAATACGATTGTATTTTAGGAAAGAAAATTATTTTGTAATCTGCTTTGGAATTAAATAGGTTATTACTTTTAATTATTTAATTTCGAAATTTAATCTTGTTGGATTGTTGGGTTTTGGGACATTGTTATTTCCTTGATGTGGGAACCCGTTTTTTTTTTGTCAACACTTTAGTCTTCCAGAGAATGATGTTTTATTCTGAGTTTTATACTTTTCATCTTGATTTATGATGAGTTATGTTTCAGTAATGGGGTGTACCGAATTATGATATTTCATTATGGTGTTTTTACTTGCGAGATGGTTTATGCCTCGTGTGTTGTTTTCTTGTCATACTTTGGTAATTATGTTTGGCATGGTACAACCCGCTTGTTTGATGGGTCTCTAGGGAGAGTGGCTCCTCGTGGGGGCCGACACCCTGTTTAAGGGGAAGAGCTTAGGATAACCCACGAGTGAGTTAGTAATTAAGTGAAAATCTAATAATTAACTTAGGAGGGTTGGGTTGGGTAGTAACATCATTGCAAGATTTTAAAAATGGATGCCTCGTCTTCATTAGTGCTTCCGCAGACTAATGGAAGGCTGAGAAGGCCGTGGTTGGCAAGGTCGTGACCTCGTCCTCACGAGAGGTCTGCGGCTCCGCATGAGTCACCCTATGGACCGGCGCCTCCAGTTGGGAGGAAGAGCACAGGACAGCCATAGATGGGACTGGCGCCTCCAGTTGGGAGGAAGAGCACAGGACAGCCCATGTAGGACTATGCGATGACACTCTCCCCTAGTTGCCCATGTGTTGTTTTATTGTGTTCCTTTGGAAGTGGGGTATGGGAATTGATTTAAGTTGTTGTTTGAATTGATTTATAATTATTGTTTTGATACATCTTTAGCATGTATTGTATGATCTCATTTATATTGGTTTTATCACCTTGCATCTTTAGGACATTATGATTTGATGTTATTGATTGCTCTTATTAATTGGTGTATTGTGTGATGGATCTATGTTGGTACTTTTTGTTTGGTTGTACCTTTTGTTGTCACTCTTGGTCGGAGTTACTTCTCTGTCACCTCTTAGCACGGGGGTGGTCGGGTGGAACGTGCTCCACACACCGTTGGGTTCCCCATCAGCGTTCGTGGTTTCAATCTCATCCAGTTGAAGATTTATTTCAGTTGATATCATTGTATTTTGATAAACTTGTATATTCTATTCATCCCACATGTTTGGGGATTCATGATGTAACTTTATGGATGATGTAACATTTGAAGATGATGTAATGTAATCTTCTACTTTGTAATTTTTAATTGGCTATGAAATGTATCATGGGTTTATCATGTACTAAAATTTATGTATGTACTTATTTAATGTTGTCATTATAGCTCCTTTGATATCTTATGAGTTTGATTTTTAGTAATGTCTTAATTCAATGTAATCTCGTGGGGCCCCAAAGGACTTGGTTGTGTTATTGTTTATAATCATTTTATATTGATATGATGATTATTTATCTTTCTCTTTTAAAAAAAAAAATTGCGTTCTTTTGTTGTTTGTTCTTTGGGGCTTGCACGGCGGGCATTACACCCCCCCCCCCTTTTTTTGAGTAAAAGGCCAAGGCCTAACTATATATATTAATATGCACATAAACTTTACAGTCATAATCAGAGTTATAGTACTAATCATAAACAAACCAAATCAAAATTGAGTGAAATAATTCACTCATCTTTCCTTTACCAACTAAGATCTACCAGATTGTAACTTATCAACATAATATATACATACATGCCACATACAAATAAAAATGAATCAATAAATAAAAGATGCCAATTATATAGCCTAATTTTTGTAATTATAATAAGGGTATGTGCAGGATCATCATGGAAAAAATAGGCCCTTAAGTGGCAAAATTTTTAGAAAAATCAGAGTTAGGCCACTTGATGTAAAAATTTGAATAAGTTATCTATATTATTTCAAAAATATGTAAGAATATAATCTATAGCAAATTGAATGTAGTTTCTAAAATACTAGGTTTATTTTAAAAAAATGTATTTGGTGAAAATTGGAAATTTCAATGAAGTAGTACTTAAATTTCAAGGAAAAATAAGAAGTAGGTGTCTGTCTGACCACCCTAACCACAATAAAATTATAATATTTTTTATAATATTTTAGATATAAGTAGAGGACTCATGTCTAGATGTGATGCATATTTTTTTGTAATTTTTTCCCAAGTAAATAATTAATTATGATTTTTTTATTACAAATTTAAAAAAATATAAAAACTCGTATGTCTGACCACCTTAAGTTAGTCAAAACTTCATGAAATTCATTTTTTAAATTTTTTTATAGTATGCAAAGCATAGAATGTGGCGCATGTTTCAATTTCAAAAAATGTGATACCGTTTGAAAGCTATGGATCTTTTTCAATTAGCCTATCAATCAGGACTTTAGTCATAATTCAAATAGAAAACGAATAATAATTATTTATTAAATTCAAAGTAAAGCATAGTTTATATTGGTGGAAAGCTGAGAATCTCTTTTAAAAACCCTTTTCGTTTCATCAATTTTGGTTAAAAAAAAGTCATCAGCCACATACCCTACACATACCCATCATATTGCCACTTTTTGGCCCATCATGATCTTGCACATACCCATAACAAAAATTACAAGACTTAAACAACAAAATTCGGTTCCTCAATTTAATATGTATTCATTCCTCCATATTAGTTGTGCCTACCCCCGAGCCTTGAATATCATCCTCTACATCTAGTATTGCATAATTTATGCCTTGCTCTACATTTTGTTCTGTCAACTAAAAATTTTCCATGAAATTTTCATCCTCTCCTTCATTCAAATTTTCTTTCTCTACTTGTACATCTTCATTTTCCCCATAATGATGTTGAATGTTTAAGATACTAAGAGGATGACCATGTCAGATATGGTGATTAAGAAAGTATGACAAAGCATAACCATTGGATTTCCCAATTCATTAGAAAACAAACTTAAAACTCTCTTCACTTCCCAAGGATCATCATTTTTTAGCCTATTCCTCATTGCTTCAAAAGTTGCTTTGAAACATTGCTTTGACTTGAGATATTTTTTAGGGAAAAGGCCACCTACAAGTCCCTTGCCTCTATCTGAATTATAAGCTTGCACACCTTGCAAAAGCTCATATTCACTCAACACATTCAGAAGTACCACTATATCTAGTATAACCTCCAAAAGATCAAGAGACTGCAAAAGATCAAGTGCATTTGACAGAAAAATAGAGAGCATTTGGGATGGAAAAAGAATTCTTGGTGCACTTGGGGTAAGCACATGTTCTCCAATGACAACCCTAATGCTCTCAACCAAGTCAGGGAAAGACACTCTGAAAACAAAGGATAGTTCAAATTCTTTAATCTCCTCCAAGAATGGGCATTCCCTTATTCTGATTTTGACATGAACCCTAAAATTTTTGACTGAATATTCCATTGCAAATCCTTACAAAAACCCAAATTTACAGCTTGATAACAATTCCCAAACCCAAAAACTTACAGCTAGGTAAAGAATTTAGACTAAACCAAAAGTAGGCAATGTATCTCCTAGACTAAAAGCATACACTCAAAAAGACGTATAGTAGCTTTGAATTAACCAAAAATATTTCAAAACACCCTAGAAATAAACAATAAAAAAAAACTTAAACCAAGAAACCCAACACATAAACTTTACAAATGACTAGCAAAGATGAGAAAGTTTTACCACCATAGTGCTAGAAGATTGCAACCATGTGTTTTTTGTCAATGCGACACATAACTAGAACCTCCGCTATTGATGAAGAAGAACCTAGAAAATCTTGCAAAGAATGTAACTCATCAAATGCTTTATAGTGAATTGAAATCATTTCAAAATGTGCACCATCAAAAGTCTTAACAAACAACTCGCACATATAGAAGGCCACAATATTTACCATGATTAAAAATTGCTATTTCCCATTAAATTCCATCATTCTCCATAAAATATCAAAATATGGCCATCATAAGAAGTGGTGCAACGCAACATGAAGGTACCACATGCCATAAAAGATTTTCAAGGCATAAAAATTAATGATGAAACTTGCAGGCTACGAATCCTTGAACCAAAGACAAACCAACTTTGAATACGCCAACAAAACAACCCCTCCAACCGAAACACCACCTCAAAAACTACTAACACATGTGTCAACGCTAGACCCACCCATTTCAATCATTCATTAGCATACCATTTCCTTTGTGCAATCATCCTCCAACCGACATCCGTAAAAGCTTTAACATTGGAAGAATTTGTGCCTCCAAAATCTCTAAGTCTAATCACCAAAAATGATTAAAGAAAATTTTGAATAATAGAAATGTTACAATCATTAAAATTTTAAAATTTCAAAATCAAAACTCCTGCAACCATTTAAAAAAAACATTAGTAAAAAAGAGGCAGGTTATGAAAGCCTAGCTTTCTCCAAATTGATCAAATCTTGAAGAGGTGTATTGCTCAGGTTTGAATTCAATCCATAAGAAATTTCACTCTCATGTTGTTCACAACCTAGACTTGCAAGATGATCCACCAAAGAATTTCCTTCCCTATAGATGTGATTCAAATCAAAAGTTTCTAGAGAATTGAGTAAAACCCAAACTTGTTCCAAAACATACTGTATCTTCCAATTTGAAGAACTTATGCTCCTACAGGCATTTATAATGAGTAATGATTCACCTTCAATTGAAACTTTTGAATATTTGAGATGTTTAATAAACTGCAACCCAATAAGCAAAGCTTGAACTTCTGATTGATTATTTGTGCCAACAACAAGGTGAACTAATTTTTCTCTAATGAATTCTCTAGCATGATTTCTAATCACAACCCCTACATTTGACTGACCAGGTTTCCCCTAAGACGGACCATCAAAATTTAATTTTACAAAACCAACAACAAGGGGTGTCCAAACAACCCTTTTCCTATCCTATTTAACATTAACCTTTGGTTGCCTTTTCCCTTTGAAGGGAATACCCAGTGAAGGCCAAGCCTTCAACTACTTAGAGTCCCAATTTGTAAACTCCAAACCAACATGTTTTGAATTAAGTACATAAGTATTAACAACTTCACATATTGACTTTTCCAAGATCAACAACACTTGATCCAGATTTGAGGTTTCTTTATGAAAAATCCTTTTATTTCACTCCCACCAAATACACCAAACCACTAAGGAGGGAATGACTTTCCATAAACGTGCAAATACAAAACTTTTGTATAAAATAGGCTAGCTTGTGAACATTTCCCAAATCGTGAATGGTGACAAAGAAAACCAGCCTAACTTATGTTTCACAAACTCCCAGCAAGCATTAGCAAATGGAAAATGTAAGAAAAGATGATCAACCTCTTCTAGAATTGTATCATAGAGCACACACTTGAAAGGAGCAGCTATTCCTAATTTCACTAACCTGTCACTTGTCAAAACATTGTGCTTTAGTGCTAACCAAGAAAAACACCCTGCCTTAGGGAGTACCACCAAATTCCAATAGAAAGACATGGCTCTTTCTGGTTGAACTTGAGCTTCCATATTCCTGACAGCCTTATAACCCATTTGTACTGAATAGTTCCCTAATTTAGAGGGAGCCCAAATTAGTTTATCTGATTTGTCAAAACTAAATACCACTGTTTCCCTTAAGATCTTGATTAACTCCATTTGTTGAATGTCAGATATTAAGGGATGTTTTAAATATTTCCATACAACTTTCCCTATATATGATTCAAAACTATAAATATAATCACTAAATTTCCAACCCAAATTTTGTGACCAATACAATTCAGCAGACTGAAAATAGTACTGAGAATAAAGAGAAGGATAACCATTCCTAGAGTCTCTCTAGAAATTTGCTTTCAGACAATCATGAATTTCCCAAGTTAAATGAGGAGAAATAACTTTCCTACATACCAACATAAAATTCCACATTGCTGAGCCTTGCGAAGGGTTAGAAATAGTGAAAATAGGCTCCAAATCCCCACAATCTAAACATTTAGATTGCATGATCTTACACTACTTAGAATGAGGTTTATCATGCATGTGCCAAACTAATTTTTCCCCCAAAGCCAAATTTATTGAAGCCAAATTATGAACTCCTGCCCCACCTTTAATTTTATCCCTACAAACTTTTTCCAAAGAAATAAGCGAAATCTTCTTTTTGTTATCCAAATTTCCCTTCCATAGAAATGAATGAATATTCTCAATAGTAAGAATTATTTTAATGTTATAATTAACTAATTATTTAGTTGTGGTGCACCTAAGAGGTGTGTTTAGTCATGATAGGTAATTATTTGGGGCCACTTATAAAGTTGTATTTTAATATTGGGTTATTATTTTATGTGGGAAACATAGGATAATTATTTAATATTTGGGAAAAGTATTTAATAATGTGAAAATTTAGTACTAAATATTAAATGACGGTTCATGGTTTTGTGTTCACATGGTTTTGTGGTGCATGGTTTTATCTTACCAATTGTTTTAATTTGTGTGACTAGTTTCTATAAAAGAAAACACATGTTTAGTGGTTAAGGTTGGTTGGGTGAGTGGATTGTCATTATTGAGTCTTTTTAAGGATTGCATATGTGAAGCATGGTATGGGATGTGTTGATTCATGCTTGGAAACATGGAGGATGTATTGGAGAGGCTTGATGTTTCCAAAGTATTAATTATAACTTTGTAATTGCATGCATTATTTTATTGTTGAATAATAGATGGACTATAGATTCTTTTGGAGGTTGAGTTTTTCCTTCTTGAGAGTTTTCTTATGGTATATCTTGTGTTATTTTGTGGCTTGTCTATTTTTATCTATGTATTTAATTATTCTATATGCTTGTATGTATGATTTTCTCTCATAGGGTTATGTACAAAATATGAATTGCCCATTGATGCATTATTTCCTAACAAGTGGTATTAGAGCTTTCATGGTTATGCGAGGTGTGATCTCCCATATTTTGTTATAATCCCTTTTTCAGTAGATTAAATGTAAATTTGAATCCATGTCTATGTAATAAAAATATTTGAGGAATTACAAATATAGAACACATGTGTAGGTACTATTTTACAATTTGGGCTTTTGGGTTTGTAGATTTGTTGGATTTATTACAAATCTAAGGCTTGAAAAAAATTGGTCAAAAGGGTTTCTTGGATTGTTCTTTGATATGAATTTTTTGTTGGGAAAATTTCACAGATGACCTCTTGAGACAAAACAAACCTCACTATTGGATCTAGGATGGTTGAGAAATGAAGATTCATATAAAATTTTCGCTATTTTGGCCACTATAAGAAAATGATTTTTTTTTTCCCAAAGACCCCTTTATTGTATGATTGTCAATATGTAGAATTAAAAATTAAAAATAAATAAATAAATAAATAAATAAACTTGTGATTAAAAATGTTTTATTGAAATTTTTTAAATAAAACATATATTTAGGGGGAGCGGGGTAAGATTGGGGAGGGGGGTAAAGGGGAGAGGGAGGCAATGGGGAGGGGTTTGAAAACCCCACCTTATACCCTATGTAGGGTACTAATAGTCCATCGGTACAGGACTATTAGTCCCAACCAACTTCTATTCGCTCTACCAGCTAGTGGCTTTGGGTCGACTGGGCTTAGCCCCTAGTCTCATGTTCTAGTCCCATGAGAACCATTCCATAGCTCCCATAGGAGCAGAAACAAATAAAGTTCTAAATCCATGAAGACCAAGCATAAGAAAAGTGAAATTTAAACTTTTTTTGGATTCCACCACCAGTTTGTTGTCTGGGTATTGTGGGTGGCTCCGCTTGAGGGCCACTAGACTACCACCCACAAGCCAAATTGGGGCATATTTTTTCCAAGAGGTGTAACTTTCACCCAGGATGTATTTTTTACTTCCAATAGTTGAAGGAAAGTTCTCTTTGAGAATTTATACAATGGTATAGATTTATTCTATGATTTTTCTATTTTAATTAGTTTTGAGGCATGGAAGCTATATGTTCTTGATTTCATACTTTTCATTATAAATTTTTTATACAAAATCAGATTTTTGATTTTGAATAGGCATTAGAGAGAATGTGAAGTGCACTACACAATGGATTAGGTAGATTTTTAATTTTTTGTGTAGAGACAGGATTGCACTTGTTTTATCACTTGTAGGTGTCTGAGATTTACCTAGGTGTGATTATGTGAGCATCTAGATGAGTCAAAAGGTGAAACCTGGAACCTTGAGGGAGTACATATTTTTATATAATATTTATGATGGAACAAATTTTTATGAGTTTATTGATTCTTGGTGTAGGTCTACAAATGTTTTCTATAGTTGAAATTTGATGGTGAAAGGTACATAGACTATCTTCTATTTTGAGGAATAGGTTGACACATGAAAATACTTGGAGTCTCATGTGGGTGATAGTTGAGTGTAGGTATAGTGTTGGAAATGATTATGGTATCATGGATATGTAGGTAAATTTGAGCATTTGCACAACATGATCATGTATGTGGTTGTTTGGAGGTGAAATGTTTTGGTGCTAGGAGGTTGTTTTTATCTCCTAGATGCTTGATTGGTTCTTTGACTATGGTTACTCATTTGTGGACATCTTTGGTCAATCAGATCTATAGTTGATTTGGTGTTTGAGTCTTGTTTTCTATAAGATTATCTTCTTTGATATCTTGGTTTGTAGGTTACTACTTGTAAGATAGGGGGACCAACCGCACCAAGGCTCCAGGTCACGAAGAGCTGAGAGCAGAGGACTACCCTAACTTACCTCAAGTTGGATAAGAGTTCTTTGGTCAAGGAAAAATGATTAAGAGCACGAGCTCAAGTGCTTCTGTCACTCTACAGATCCAAATGTTTGGATGGGGCTAAACGAGTCGATTTTTGGAATGTGAACTGTACCTCAGACAACTCTCTTCCCAAGGATAGTAGTGCAGGTTTGGGATGATAGTGTGACACGCTGGCATCTCTCTGGGGCGTTGGAGTTCGTACAATAAGAAAGTGTAAAAGTATATTATAGAATGCCAAAAAACCTACTGACAGTCTAGCTAATGAAGTTTATCATACTAAAAAAATGATAAATAACAGAATATAAGAAATGACTATAAAGATAATAAAGGAGATGACAAAAATAAAGGTGACAAAGATCAATTCACTAAGAATCCAATTATCCAACAAGCTCCACATGTACATGTACCTACACAAAGCCAAGAGAAGAAAAATGTTGGGGCTGTATAGGGGTTTGCCTCAGTCAAACCCACCCTTTGGTGTTTCCACCTCCATGGACAACCAAGAAATCCATGAGATAGAAAATATGATAAAGGGAATAGTAGGAAAGAGTACCAAACAATCATAAAAACATTATGTGACACAAATCAAGAAACAATATCACCTTCTCAATCGAGGTGCCCTCAAGCACATAGAGGAGGATGTAAGCTTGGTAAGGTCTACGCTACCACAATAATGAAGAAGTAGTCCCTTGGGACACCAAGTTACAACTCCAATGGTGGAAAAAGTGCAACAAGATGTGAAGAAGATGTGTTGAATTGCTCTAGAAGTGCTCAAAAGATCAAGCTGGTGTGTAGAATTTTTCAAGAGATTACAGAAGATGTCCAATGAATATGAGATGGATGCATTTGAAGATCAAAATGGGAGGGAAAGAGTCATTCTCAGGTCGGATGGTCGAAAAAGAGGCATTATGCTTCATCCCCAATGGGGAACGTAACGTCCCTATGGATTCCAAAGGTAGAAATCTTTCAGGGATGATAGTGCACCGTGTAGATGTCCACACATTGTGCACACGTCCCCAACAGAAATTCCCCCACTAACACAAAGGAAAAGTGCCAAGTGGATGCATTGTAGGTGGGCTATGTGGAATTTCTTAGTCGGGTTTTATTTTCTAAGGTGGAGGGGTGTGAAAGTGGAATTTTCAAGGGGGTTTAAATTCACTCCTATACATTAATATGATGATGATTTTGCATGCTTCAATGTTTGGAATCTTTGAGTTATGTAGGTTGTGGATTAGCTACCCATTTTCATGTAGTGGGATGAATCATATGTGAACTATCTATATCCATGAGATTGATTTACTGTTGATGTATACTTTGTAAGTTGAAATTTTTATAGTCATTTGTGCATTGGTATGTTGTTTTGGGATGAGAGGGATGATTAGAGTGTCATGATAGTCAATGATTGGGACTTGTAGCATGTAGTTTTATCACAATGTCATGAGATTTTATTTACATTTCATTGGTTACACATATTAGATTATGAGTCAATGGTTTTGAGTTCATATGGTTTTATCTTACCACTTCCTTGCATTTGTGTGAGCTTGTTTTTATAAAAGAGAATACATTTTTAGTGGTGAAGGTTGGTTGGGTGAGTGGGTTGTCATTATTCATGATTTTTGAGGAGTGCATATATGTGAAGCATGGCATATGATTTGTGGATTCATGCTTGGACACATGGATGATGCATTGGAGAGGGTTTATGTTTCAGAAGTATTCATTATAACTTTGTAAGTGCATGTATTGCTTTATTTCTGAATAATAGATGGATTATGGATGCTTTTGGAAGTTGGGATTTTCCCTCTTGAGGGTTTTCCTAGGGTATATCTTGCATTATCTTTTAGTTTATTTATTTTTATGTATGAATTTAGTTATAATGTAAGCCTATATGAATGATTTTATCTCATGGGGTTATGTAAGAAATAGATTAGATGAACTAGGAATTGATGCATTATTTCCTAAAAAATCCATACCATCACCATTTATAATATTGCTTTTGGCTTTAACTAAACTTGGTTGAGTCACTTACAAGGGTTGAGTCTCTCTAACAAGGAAGAATATAGACATAGATTGTTAATACCAAGCTAATTCTTGATAGAATGAAAATAGGGGTCAATTTTGTAGATTGTACAACAAAAATAACAACTAAATTATTGACAATCATTAACTTAACGATGTTTGAAAGAGTGTGAATCCAAACCAATTTTCTCTTAGTGTTGCAATTATGAGTATTTGGTGTTGTCATTAATTCCAACAAGATTGTGTTTTCCTTGGTGTCAACTATATGAGAAGAAGATTGTTGCAAGAGCATGTGTTGTTTATGTTGTTGCATTGATGATGCTTTAATTAGTTGCATTATGTTGTCATTAGTAAGCTATTGGTGTCAACCACTAACGTTTCTTTGATAAGCTTATGTTTATGGTTTAGGAAGTGATGGAGGTGATAAGGATGTATTCCTAGTGCTTGGTTTCCAAGTGCTTTTGAAAAAAATTGATAAAAAAGATGAAATAGTGAGTTGTAGTGTGTTTTGGGTTGTAGAGTAATGTTTTGGTTTTTCTTTGTAGTTCTTTTAGGTTGAAGATATGCCTATGCATTTTAGATATTTTGACTAGAGGTGTTTAGAGGTTTTGTATTTATAATTTGGTGTGTTGGGTCGTTGTGTAGAAGAAGTGGTGTTCACCAATGTGTGAACTATGTATTTCAAAGGTGTTTGGAAGAAAATTTTTTGCTCTATTTTTCTCCATAGTTTGGTTTTAGGTCTTACAGATCTAAAGGTGTGCTAATATGGTTGATATATTTCTTCAGTCAAAGTTGTTTAAGGTTTGGTGCTTCTGAAGTTAGTTTCTTAAGTTGTAGTATATGGCAAAATAGTTTGAGTGTATTGGGTGTGTACATTCTTCAGGTGAAAGATGTTGCGAGGGATTTTGTTGGTTTTTAAGGTACTTGTGGAATATTTTAGATTGTGTTCAAGTGACATTTGTTGTCCATGAGTTTTTGTTGGATCAAAGGAAGTATTTACTTAAATTTTAGTGATGTTTATATGGGTAACGACTAACCTTGGTGTTTACACTAATTGTGGTGGATGTTTATTGTTTTAGAAGCATGTTGTAGTTTTTTTTTATAGATTTGGGTCCCATATAAGGAGTGGTGTGGTTCACCTTCACTTATAACTACTATAGAAGTGTTTTGGTTCTGACCTAATTTGAATTTGCATAGTTGAGGTGCATAGCCAACCTTTGAGAATAGTTTCAAGGTTGAAGGGTGAAGCCACAATAATGGTTTACAATTTGAAAAAGGAAGGAAAATCCATTTTTGTGTGATTTCACTAGCTAAGTGGGTTCACTTGAACTATCATGTTCGAACGAACCCTTCAAGGCATTCAATTGAACCCTACAGTTTGCTTAGACGATCGGTTCATGTGAACCATATTCAAGTCAACAATAAAAGTAATATTTTAAGGGGTTCAACTAAACCCCCGTTCAGTCGAACCCCTTTGAATTAGGGCTTTTTTAAAAGCTTCATATCATTGTCAAATGAACTGACAGTGAATAGAGCAGTGCAGCGAACGTGAACATAGAGGTTTGAATGGTGAACGAAAGTCCTTGAGAAGTCTATCAATGTGGACCACCATCTCAATGTGCACCACCATATCAACCTCGACCTCCATAGCTTGAACCAGGTTGCTATTCTTTGTTCCAGAATCTGTTGATTTAAAATTGCATTTGTTTGAAAATTTGTAAACCCTAAATTTGATTAAAGAAATCCATTTTGTGCTATCATTTTATCATAGGATTCCATGAGACCAAATTTTTTGTTTAAAATGAAAGAACATTCCATGAGACCAAAATTTATCATTTAAAATGAATATACCCTATTTCAAAGCTCCCATTTTGGCTCACAGAGGGTGAAGGATGTGGAATTTGGCTTTATAGCTGCGAATTGCATTTGCTTGAAAGTTTCTAAAGCCTTTTAAACAATACCCATTTTTTTAAATTTGGGTTTACAATTGCCAATTGCATTTTCTTGAAAGTTTCTAAAGCCTTTTAAACAAATCCATTTTGTAATAAAATTTGGATTTACAGTTTCCAATTGCATTTGCTTGAAAGTTTCTAAATTCTTTTAAACAAAACCATTTTGTAAAATTTGGCTTTATAGCTGCCAATTGCATTTGCTTGAAAGTTTCTAAAGCCTTTTAAAAAAACACAATCCTCCCTAAAATATTCAATATGTGAAACATAATTATGAGGAAGATACAAATAATCCTTGACATAGATTTTTGTGTCAAAGGATAATATGGTTCTATAATTTTAAACTATTTCCAATTTTGAAATCAAGATACAATGAATTATCTATTTAATGTCAATAATCATGATTTTAAGGAAAACATAAATTACTTGAATCTTTTTAAGGCCTCTCATTGGATTCTACTTACTCTTAACTTAAATTTAAAACACAACATTAAAATCCACATAACAAATTTCAAAGACATAATATTATTACAATATTATTTAAAAATCTAATTGTAATGAACATGTTATAGTAATAAATATTTAAAATTTAAATCTATGAAAATATATAACCAAATGATCCTTAGCTTTTATATATTATTTGTGATGAGAATGTTGAATATTATAATTTTTTAGGCCAATCTTTAGGCACTAATTCACCATTGTTAAAATGATCCTTAGTTTATTCATTGTTTTTTTCAGGATTATAAATTTTTACAACTTCTATTAAACCAAACTCAAAATAATGGCATAAATTAAGATTCTTGTCTTTATCCTACATTTGGGTTGTGTTTGATTAGATTTACTATCATATTTAGAAGTTGTATTTTGTTATTATATATTTTTTAACATTTATAGAATGTATGGATGGATTAGTGAGATGTTTATAACAAGTATACACTATGAATTCAAACTTTATTAGATTGATTCTTAATAAATTAGGAATAAAAATTAAATTTATAGATTTATGCAAATTCATAAGTATAAATAGTTCGATGGTAGAAACTTTATACATATAAAAATATGATAACTGTGATTATTTTGCTTTCCAATCTATAATTTTTTGATGTGCTTGGCTATATAATTGGGATGAGTCACTCATAATGTAATGATAAAATTCATCCTCATATGGAGGATTTTATATTATCTTTCATTAAATTCACCCTCTTTATGAGATTCTTATGGAATATTGATATTCTAGTGTGAATTCTTAATTTTAGACATAACTAGATAAATTTAGGTTCAATGAAGGCAATAGAACATTTTTTCCACTTACATAATCCTATCTTGAAGTTCATTTATGTAAACAAATATTAAATTAGATATTTTTATCCCCAATTATTTTCAAATAATTTTACACTAATATTTGTTTTTAGATTACTCCTCCCTGATCTCACTATGCAGTCTTCTTATTCTTTCTTCCATTGTTTCATTTAAAATTTGAACCATTTAAGGATGCTATGTTATAGTTTATAGTTGTCTTCCAATTATTTATAAATTTTTCAACCCTCTCATGGTCTAAATAATTTTACATTCAACAACCATGTCTAAAGTACATTATATACCCAACCTCTTCCCCTATTTAACACACTCATAAACCTTGTTACTAATATCATTTGAAGAGGTGGAACAACCAATATTAGAGGGATCCTCATCCATGGGTTTTTTTATCTTTTTCTTGACACTAAGATCCACCACATGTTTAGGTGGTTATCAATAGAATTAATCATTTTAGCAAACATAGGAGAGACAAGGGAGACATCAATCTAGGCTCTAGTTCTATTCTAGAAATAATAGAACTAGAAGCTAGAATCCTAATAATGATAGCCTTTGGATAATACACAAGTTTTCCTTTTGAAGGGATTGGGGAACACTTATTGGATGGGTTTTATTTCCCCTTCACCACATTTTGATTAGGATTAAGAATTGAAATAATAAAGCTCTCAAATTGGAATAAGAAAAAGAAAATCCCTTGGTGGAGGGGAGCTCACTTTTTTCCCATGTGCAACTCTAATAATAGATTTCTTAAATTACATGAGTAAATGAAAAAGGAAGCCAACAAGTCACATGCATCTAAGATTATTTATAAGATAAAAGTGATGGGATAAACAACATTTATAGTTTCCTTCTAAGATGAAATAAATAATCAAGTAGAAACATTTATATACTTGTGAGGAAATCATCTATATGTTACTTCCTCTTGTATTTACTTTCTTTATGAGACTTCAAGCCCTTCATGGATAAACCAATTGTAGTAGCAATACCTTCCTCAATGGCTTTAAAGGTTAACCTTCTTACTTTTTAACCAAAATTTTAATACACATTCAATTTTTTGTAATTTATGGAGCACTATTATCATTTTAATTCAAAATAATGTAAGAAATTCATATAAATTTAAAAATTAAAAAATCCTAAAATAATGGTTTAAAATTAATTGAAAACATGGTTGGACCCCTCTAATTTTGTGGAACTATTTCTTAAAAGCTATTTTAGTTGAATTTTATATAATAGGAAAAGGAAGCCACATATGGCATTAAGACCTTCCTTGATGGTCTTTACTAGGAAATTTTTAATTTCATTCATAGGTCAAGGTATTTTAACCAAAAGTTGTGTTTGGAAAAATTTATTTGGTACAAACTCCCAAAACAAAATGTTATATGTTTATGCTATTAACACATGAAATTTTGGGCCTTAAAATAGCCACATTATCTCCATATTTTAATACAAATGAGACATTGAGGCTTTATGTCACTTATAATAGATCTACTATTCTTAAATTATTTGATATAGCTCCATCTATATCAATCAATATATACTAATTTTTATCAAATCATAGGGTGTCAATTTCAATAATTACACAATGAAGCACATGCAATTTTTCATTTGCTAGCAGAGGGTTATCTTATTTACCATTAAAATAAAATATAGGTCCTCAATACTTTTCATCTTTATTTTCCATCATTACATTGAACCTTTATAAGGGACATCTTAATTGGTAATCATCTAATGCATAAAGACAAATAATGTCAAACTTAAGCCCTTAATTTTATAAATAACTTAAAATAATTTATAACATGGGTAAACACTAGAGTCAATCGCATGATCTATCATATACTTATCAATCAAATTTCATATCATGTCTATCATTCTAATGACTAGCTTCCAAATAAAATCATCCTTCTAAATAAAATAAAGTGCTCAATTATGGTTACATGTTACCAGATTTACTTCTTGTAAAATATTATAATTAATAGACTCATAAGATATTCTAAACATACAATCAATAGCTCTCTTTCAAAGAGATTCTTTACCTTTTACATTTAAAGTATTAAAATTCATAATTAACCATGGTAACACTTAATATAGTCTATTAATAAAAATATAAAAACTTCATTTCCTTCCTCTTTTGGGAGACTTGGACCTACAACCAATTATGTGCATCATTCCATCTTTCACCAATGTTTTGGAACATCAAGGACTGACCATTGTGCATCATTATACAAAGCTAGTCCATTATATCTAGTTGTAGAATTTGTATAGGAAATTTTTTAATTTTAAAAAATGTAAGAATTGATTTATTTTACTATAATATCCAAGAAATTTATAAAAATAAGAGTAATAAAATAATTTTTAATATTATCTAAATGAATAAATATAACCATATTTTCATATGAAGGATTTAATATTATCTATAAGATTTGAGGTAATAGAAAAAATATGTACAAAGATTAAATATTCATTTTCTCCTATTCTTTCATTATTTCTTTCTTTTTGTACTAGGGTTAAATCTTCATCTGGGTTTGTTGTGTACTTATAAGAAACCTTTTTTCCTTAGTATCATGTTCTTGTACATTGTATGGTAACTTTCATGATAAATATTATGTGCATGTGTTGTGCCCCTCCATTCTCATAGTCGATGTGCAAGAAGTTTGGCTTTGAAACTTGGAAATGAAAGTAAAATAATAGAGACATTTAAAGGTATGTGCTAATGATGTTAAACAATTGATATTGTATATCATGAATTTATGGACTAAGTGAAAATGTTAGGAAATAGTTTATTATATGTGTTTAAGGATATATTTATCATGATGTGTGTATTCAGACATGACCATTACTACGATGTATGTTATTGACATATTGATGTGATGAAAATGTTTTGTTACCTTTGGGGTTTTCACTTGATTCTAATATATTATCATTGTGTTGTCATATTATTATGATTTTGATTATAGTTATCTTTATTATCATAAAATACACTGAATTGTGTTCAAGCTTTGTGGTTTCAAGATGGGGCATGCGCTTCTATTAGTGTTTTGGTGAGTATGATGCATATTGTTATATTATTGTTATTATGCAGAGATTTACTTGGATAACTAAGTGATACAGTAGTATGTTTGTTAGGATAAGTAGAAAGAGCGGCATCATACTATTGGACGTATGAGAGACATACGAGAATGAGATATGATTGCTAAAGCTTCTTTCCTAGTGCTTCGGCTATTATGCACATGTGCTCTAATTTGTATGTTTAAGTGAATAGGTACTAGGCTACGTCTCTACCTAAATTAGCAGGTCTGAGCGTGCCTCTGATCCCAATAGTGGTTGAGGAGATAACATCTAGGCCCAAATTATAACCTAACTCTAGCCATTGTTCTCAATTAGAGATAATTGATGAAAAATGTGTTAACTTTTTTGGGTTGTCATGAAATAATGTCCGATCTCCTTTACCCCATGTTTGGAGTGTTGCATTTATTCGATTGTTTCTTATGTGATATGTGATTGTTTGATTTTATTGTCTAACCTTAGTTTTGGATCCCAACCTGTTGGTGTTAAACCCCGTGGTTAGTTGTGTTGTTATGATTGTGATTAGTGTTATTTATCTTTTGATGTGAATGTTGCTATTTCATGTGAAGTTATTTTATGATTTATATTTTACCTTAGTTTGTGAATTATTTGAGTGAAGTTAGATATTGAATCTATCATAATTATTGTTATGATTTTTATTAATGTGTTTGAGGTGTGATATAATATTATCCATAAGTGACATTTATTTATGTTATGTTTTATTATGCTATTATTTTGAGGAATAATTATTTAATTATTGTTTATTATTATCATTATTTGGTATTTGGTTGTTGTTTATTGAGTAATATTTGTTTTACTTTTGTTTGGATGTAATTTTTGCATTATTAGTTTCTTGATTCATTTTATTAAAATGGTCACTTAATTTATGTTTTATAGAGTCTTTATATGGTTTTAATGATTTAAAATATTTCTTATGTGATAGCTTTATAGGTGAGAGGTATTTTTATTTTATAATTTTATTTTTTTAAAGTCCAAAACCCACCCTAATTACTCCATTATGAAAAGTGACGAAAATGGAAGTTAAAAGGGTGGCTGGGAGGTTGTCTTTTGGTTGGGAGGAAAGTGTTCTCTTTTTTTTTAGGAGAAAAAGGGTTTCCTTTCTGTTGGGTTATTCCTTTTTGGAGTGCATGTTGGATTGTGATTCTTTTTCGGGAGAGATTTTTCTAAGCTTGCAAAAAGGAAGGAGCAATGGGAAATTTGTTACAATTTGAGGGTTTTGAAAGTTGAAAACTTTAGAGCTCAGCATCAAATTTCTGTTATTCCCAAGCATTGGATCCAGGTTGGATTTTTAGATCTTGTGTTAAATTTTTTTTTTTTATGCATGAATGATTTGATTGATTTTTTTCTTTTGATTTTTGAAAATAAATATTGGATAGTTTTATTTCTGTGTGTGAATGAAACATATATTTATTCTACATTAAAAATCAATACATATTTGTTGTTTTTGTTCTTTACTAGTAAAAGGGTCTGATTGCGTTTCTCATAAATCTAAATTTACAAACTGGGTTAGTGAGATTTTTAAAGAGTTTTTTCATCTCGTTGTCATTTAAATTCTGTCCAAAAATTTTAAAAACCCAGATCGTAGTTTGTAAGATATGGTTGAAATACGAGATTGTTGTCAAGTTGCTCCTCTATGACTGCAAATATCTTTATTTCTCCCTGTAAACAGTCAATGAAAGATTGAAATTTTAGCTTTATAGGGGTTTGAAAGGGCTTAAATTAATTTTAAGAATTTTTAAAAATATTTTATTTTAGATAAAATCTGATTATTGAGTTACTCATTTTGTCATTTGATTGTAATCGAATATTGCCGAAAAGAGGGTTTTATGAGAGTTGTCTATTGTTTTGTATTTTACAAATTTATGATTCACTTTTGGTCAATTTTGTTCGCGTTGCTGAGTAGTCAATGACTAAATCTGCAATGGATATTTTACAGATTTTAATTTTGAGTTGATATGACTGTTTTAGGGTTATTTTATTGTTGACAAATTTGACTGTTGTCAAGTGAGAATTAGTTCAATTTTAAAAGTTGTATTAAAGGGTATAACTATATTATTTAATTTGTATTGTGTTGTACCATTTTTATTTAAATGTGTTTATTATTTACATGCTAATTTTTTCATGTTTGTGAGATTTTATGTTGAGACTTCTGTATATGTAAAGATCAATTATGTCAGGGATGTGCATTGTTGGTCTTAATTGTGAATTACTAAACTAAAGTGTGTTATTATGTTATAAGATTGTGAGATTGATGTAATATACTTTATTGTAGTGTTGTGGTTTAATGATAAAATTTTTAGTTTTCTATCCATTTGTGTTATGTTATTGGGTCTATAGAAGTACCTAGAAACATTCATGAAGTTATTGTAATTTTCAGTTGATTCTTATTTTGGTAGTCTTCTTTGGATGTTTAGTGTCAACCACTTGTTGTTTCTGTTTTGTTGTTTCCTTGTTTGTGGGGCCTAGTGTTGTCTCCTAGCATGGAGGGAGTGGGCCTCAGGGTTCCACGTGGTAGGGTGGTATTTCCGAACCATCCATTGAGATTTAGGTGGTGCAATTCATGCGCAACATGAAGAGTCTTTCCTTTCGCTTCATTCTATAGTTGAATTTATGTGCAGGTGATATTTTCATAAAAAAATTATATTTAGTGTATCTTATACATATATACCTTTTAGATTAATGAATTGTGTTGATGGTAGCATTCTTGTATAGGAAAAGTAAGTGAATTGATACAATCTTGATTATACACATTTTTACTATTGTTTAGTATGTAATAGAAAGGTTTAATATAGAAATGTTGTATTTATAATGCATGAGTTTAATTAAACAATAGATATGATATATCTTTATGTACTTATTTTATAACATTGATTAAGAATAGATTTATATTGACATAGTGTTAGATGTGGTTTGAAGATAATTTCGATATGTTATCATATATAATTTGATGTATGAGATTAATTTACATTCAAGTGTTAATAAAATACGGTCATAGTGTATCAAATATGTTTTTTAGGCTCGATTAGTGTAGGTGTATCTTAGCGAGGCGTTACAGCATGTGTCCCTTCCTCTGATCAAATTTTCTTTATGGATATGAGGAAGTTTATTTCTAATTTTTTAGTTTCCTCCTTATCAAAATATTGCTTCAATAATTTAGAAATCATATTTACAAGCTTATCATCTCTCTTATTTTCTTCTCTTATTTGTACCTTCAATAATGACTAAATTGATTTTACATGACCACCAATGTTAATTAATGATGCTTTCCCTTTATTACTACTTGTAGGAAATAAATATTAGATGTAACCTTTATCAAAAAAATTTAAGTCTTTAATGGCACATTTTGTACTAGAGTGCACACTTGTAAATTTAAATTTTATAATTGTTTTAGACTATGTTTTGTGTGCAATCTAGTAATTTGAATGTTTTGATTATTAAAAAATATGATAGATGTTGAATGTTTTTTTGTTACATTTGGTATGAAAATATTATTGATGAGTAGATGAATTATTAGAATTGTTTTGGATTTCTATTCCCTATATCTAGATATATTATTTACCAAGGTCTCATTACTCCTTTAAGTGTACATACATATATAACATGGAAAATATAGATGTTCCACCTCTAGAATCTTTGTTTGCAAATACCACTAATGAGATTAAGAAATTGAGAGACTCATTAGCACAGGGTGCAAACCCAGTGATATATTTTGAACTATGCATGCCAATATTACATAGTCTAGAAAAACTAAGAGATGAACTTGAGAGGACTAGTGCATTTTCCCCAGATAGAGTAGCTGCTATTATTTCCCACATGTGGGAAGAAGTACATGGTGAGGTTGCCCTTAAAAAAATATAGGATAGTGTGACCAAAGAAATGATTAAAAACACTTGTTTTCCATTTTATCAAAATGTATGTAAGGTTAGGGGATACCTGGGCACAAGATGTGTCGATCGTGCTATGGCCTCATTAATCTACCCACAATTTCTCGTAGCACATGGTCAATACCAAAACAATGACCAAATTCTATTATATTTTATTCAACAGTTGCATACTGAGGTCCATTTGGGCCTCAAAGTCAACTACTTGGACATTGGTTAGGGGCATGGTAATATTTCCGATAGGCCCAACTATCATCAAGAAAATATGTAATGCCCGTCGTGCAAACCCCAGAGAACACACACAATGCAAATAATTTTTTTTTTTTAATAATAAAAGTAAACATACAATAACATTAAACCATAACCACAACATATTACATAGTATTAACACACTTGGTTCTCTGGGGCATGCGAGGTTACATCGCAACAACTAACCAAAAATAAAAATAAAGATTACAACAATAACATTTATAATGATAACCAGAGATAAGGATACCTCCAATAACCATGATGCGAGAATATTAAACATCACATATTACATCCATGATAAATCTCTTACTAGAGATACAAATGAGCCTAACTATTACATCATCATTTTACTGTTACATTACAATCTCTTGATATATGAATTACAATGAGTTTCCCAACATGGGAATTGATACACGAATAGTGAAATATGAATACAAGTGATCACAGGTAAAACTCCACTACAGAATGCTGAGAAGACAAGATGCTGATGGGGAACCCAACGGGTGCAGAGCATGTTCCACCCAACCATGTGAATTACAAGTAACTCACCCCCCCGTGCTCAGAGGTGATGAGGAAGTGAACCCGACCATGAATGTCAAACCGACTCAACAACAACATGATACAAAAACAAATACAACTCAAGGCATACAATGAGCAACCATCAACAATCACAAAATCACATAACAAGTTAACACTATGAAACTCATCACAATTACACAACGTATCAGCAATCATACAAGTAACTACGTAGCATTCATATACCAAAATTCACAAGAATCAGAAACTACATAAAGATTACGATATCCAAAATACACTTCCAAATAAATCTAAAACAATAACCAGGATACAATTCCATATAAATCTGAAACAACAATTCAGTACACAATTTCAGAGGCAACCAGAACAAGGAAAATGGTTGTCAAGTGGAGAGGGTCATTGCATAGCTCTCATGGGATCCCCTGGCACTTCCTCCCACTGAGGCGCCGGCACCCATCTATGGATCCCCTAACCCTCGAAAACCACATAAAGATACAATATCCAAAAACAACTACAACCAAGCACAAGGGTGTCAAGTGGAGAGTGTCATCGCATTGCTCTCATGGGATTCTCCTAGCCCTTCCTCCAACTGAGGCGCCGGCACCCATCTATGGATCTCCTGGCCCTTCCTCCTAACTGAGGCGCCGACACCATAGGGTAGCTAATGCGGAGCCGATAATCTCTCGTGAAGACGAGACTACAACTTTGCCGACCACGGCCTTTTCAGTCTATCAGTAGTCTATAGTAGCCCTAGTGAATAGCTGAGGAATCCAATGTTTTATTATCTTGTTTTTTTTTTAAACTACCCAACCTCCTAAATTCTATTGCTTAGGTTATCACTTGTTTAACTACTCTTTCGTAGGTTATCCTGAGCCCTTCCTTATCCTGAGGCACCGGCGCCCACAAAGAGCCACTCTCCCTATGACCCCTAACATAAATTAAAACTAGGCAAGGGTTGTACCGCTATAGACAAAGCAAATAATCTCAAATCCAAACCATGTGAGGCATTACCCATCTCGCTATAAACACATAATCAAAGTCTCACCAAGTTTCGTACAACCTTTTCAAATTAATGATACTAATATCTTGCCATGTCAAGAGCACATAAAATGACGAACATTCACCAACAATAAAACAAGCCTCTGGAAGACTCTAAAAGGGCTTACACTAGGGTTTCCTCAACAAAGAACTAACAATAGTAACAAGATATCAAGAATGAGTCAACAAACATAAGGTAGTGAAAGGCAACATCCCAAAGAAATCTTCACAATTAAATTTGATACACTCTCGAGTGGTATCTAAGGGAGACCTCTATTTCTCCTCCTAGGTTACCCAACCATACATTACACAACGATCTTACAATTTGACTCACAACAAACTTAAACAAAATCAATGATTAACACAACAGAACGATCAACCAATGCACAAACTTAATACGGAAAATAGTCCACTCAGTAAAGAAATCAATCCAACAATTCAATAGAGGCATTACTTTCACGTTTCACATAACACTTTAACTTAACCATAAGATCTACTCCACACTTCTACATGTTTTATTGATACCCAAATATACCATTGCAGATATAGGTTCACTCTCTTAAAACTACAAACTTATAATGTATTTCTTATAGAAAGGGCCTAAATAATCTTTCATCAAATTATATCTAATTTTTTAATTTTCTCTGAATTGCTTGTTTACAAAATACTAACTCATATTAAATAAAAGTAATATATATATATATATATATATATATATATATATATATATATATATATATATATATATATATATATATATATATTTGTATTCCACTTTACACATCTTGCTGAATATATATTTAATTCTACACATATATAAATACACATAATCATCAAAATAATTGCCTATAAGGATACTTTTCTGCCAGAACTACACGTGTGTATATATATATATATATTTAAATTTAAATATACAAATTTAAAATGAATTAAGATTTAAATATGCATAATAAAAGAAAACGAGTTAAGATTTTAAAAATACATAATTAAAACAAATTTTAAGATTTTTATTTTTTTATTTAAAAAAAAATTTAAATAACAATTAAAACAACAACATTCGGCCATATAAAAGGCCAGCGCAGTAAGGTACTGCGCACAGCAGTCAATATGACTGCTGCGCGCAACAGTCATGTTGACTGCTGTGCGCAGTCCTTAGATTGCGCCGAGTACTGGGGTACGGCCTAGTGCCGTCCCCCATACTCAAAATATAATATGCTTTAAAATAAATCTTTTAACAAAGCCGACACAATGCGAATCTTAATTTCGCGAAATTTAAAAATTAAATAAAATTCATTTATATTTTACCTTAATTAAAAGATAAAAGTAGAATAAAATAAAATCTCAATTTCCGTGCCGCGCATAGTTACGGCCATATATTTGGCCTGAGCACAATTTCGACCCACTATATAACCAGTATTAAAAAAAACAATAAAAGTAAAACAAAATAATAAATATATATATGATATATATATGATTATTTATTTATATATATATATATATATATATATATATATATATATATAAAGTATTAACTTACAGAGTAACAGAAAAATACAGAGATTCAGCCATAATTAAAAATAGAAGTACCAAAAATCCTCAAATTTATTATTTCCAACAAAGACATCATCTTCCCTAAAATCCTATTTTTGTTAAGTTGAATATTTCTCATGATAAGGTTTCTTTTGTTTTTAACAAATTGGGAAAACAGTTCAATACTATATATTTTCTTCTCTTTGCAAAAGTTCAAGTCTAATATCTTTCACTAATTTTCAATTCACACAACAGTTTTTCCTTATTCTCTCAAATCATGTTTAATAAATTTTGTTTTGTTTTCTCTGAAGCAGGAAGATAACAAAGAAAGTACTAGAAGAAAATTATAAGAGGAACCTGGTGTCCAACGCTTATTCGATAGTCTGAAGATGCCCACTTGATTCTGATGACCTCGAAGAGTTCCTTGATTGTGCCTCCAAATCTCCTCTACAGAATTTTGCCTTCGATCTTGAATCCTATTTTGCTATTCAGAAGACTCTCCAGAACATTCACCAAAACCAGATTGACAATCTCTCTCTAAAATTCTCCTCCAAATACAACAGAAGATTCCAATACCCCTTTCTAAAATTTCAAAATACCAAGCCAATCTCTTGCACAACTTCTGTAACAAATATCTCTGTGTGTCTTCCCCAAAAACTCCCAAAAATTCTTAATTAAATAAAATTATCTTGTCCATCTCTCACCCAAAAACTCTAAAAATAAAAAATAAAATAAAACAATTCTTTAAAAGCTAGCTTTTTAATTAGATCTGTATTCTCATTGGTTCAAACAATCCTTTCATTCTTTTATTTGTTTTATTGTTTTAATTTCTATTTTTACCACTTTACTTGCACATTACTTTATCTATTTATTTTAATTAATTTATTCTAATAATTATCTTCAACCAGATAATTAATTAAAATAAATAACACACATTTAATATTTAATTATCATTTAATTGAAACACATGACTTTATAAAAATTAAATAAAGCATTTAAATATTCTCATACAAATAAACCAACATTAAAATACACACTTATCATCCACCTTTAATTAACAAATTCACAACTTGTAAAATAACAACATCAATTAAATAATCATAACTTATAAAATATCACATTAATCAAAATACGACAACATACAAAACACAAACCACAAATGACGACAATTACAAAATAAACAATACCAAACAAACGAGACGATCTAACATCATGGGATGGGAGGACTTCATCTTCACCTCTGTATCAATATTTAACCGTTGGGTTATTGGTGCTCACCCTGTCCTGCCGAAGCAGGTGGAATCGAGACTTGTACCTGCAGTCCTGCATACAAACGAAGTTGTGTACATGTGCATATATACATATATAAAACCGAAACATTAAATTAAAGTACTGTATTGTGAGAAGGAATCGCAACATAACAGGGCACTCGCAAATGAGTGATGCCATATTGTCCTTCATCACACCTATTCTAACAATTATAATCAACTGATAAAATAACATTTCTAAACTAACAATTCATCTCATGACATATCTAGTTAAATCACTGCATCATAATATAATTCTGAAAATGAACTAACATCTAACCAACCACAATGTCAAATGAAATAATCAAATCCTCAAGTGCATAAACATAATCACCAACAGTCTACTAATGGAATACAACATCATCAAATGTCTAACTATCCAACTCAAACAATATCATCATCGTCACAAGTAGCAAACAACCGCATTGAAAAAATACCAAATCCTACCAGTAAGAGGAGGGGTATTACAAAATAGACCAACCCCAGTGTTTAGGTTATTGGTTGGCGAGATGTCTCTTGCTCTCACCCCAACTCTAGCCCCCATAGCAGATGAGGTTGTCGTTGCTTCCCAAAAGGAAGCAATTGACATTGTAGCTGCCACCACTAGGGTATCTACTAATCGTGTAGGTCATTATTTGATGTCTAGATGTTCCTGATCCACGCCATTTTCAACACAGTGGACCACCATGGATCCTTTATAGTGGCAGGCATCCCTACTCCCATAAAGCTTGAGGAACTTACAAGAGATATGGCATGCAAGAATCTGCATTGTTTGGCTGAGGACCTCTTGGAGGCATACGCCTTCATTTCATTAGACTATGGGATCAATGTCTGAGCATGTTAGAGATCGTTTGGCACACAGAGCCCATTCACTTCCAGAATCACGTCACTCTCAGGCCAACACTAGTGCACATTAGGATCCACCTACAGATCATTCAACAACTGCATAGACTATGGGTTTTACTAAGATGTTAATTGGTTCCAATTCATCATCGTCTATGCCATCTCACCCGCATAGTCCTCTTCACTTATCATTTATGGCATGACATGGGACATATTAGATGGATGTAGATGTTGGTTTTTCTCTTGACCATTTGGTTGATATGGTGGAGGAGACCGTTTCAAAGGACTTAGGTCATCCAATGTCAGATGATGTGCATGTTCATGTTTCAATTCCTTTTTAATTATTTTTAAATTTTAGTTTTAACTAGATATTCATGTACTAATAAATATGTATATATATTGTAGGTGGACATAACTCATGTCACTCCTAGCCTTGGTCCAAATTGTGTACATTGACGTGACTATGGATAGATCTACTGCTAGTGGAAATGTGAGTTTTAAATTTTTATATATACACATGTATATGTACATGCATATGTGTGCATATATCTAGATAGATATTTAAAAATACAAGTACATTCTCAAAAATAACTTTCATAAAATTTATTTAATATAAATTATATGTATTTAACACATTTTGTACACAATTTTATTTGCAGGGCTCAACACATCCATCAGAGTAGGACTGTTCTCATTCAGATGGTCGTTTGACTAGGAGTCAAAATTCATATTAGGCCTTGCACTAGATTTATGATCTTTAGTATTCGACATTTGATGATCTCTAACTTACATTTTCTTATTTGATATACATACATTTGATTACTTGATGATCTTTAGTATTTGACATTTGATGATCTCTAACTTATATTTGCTTATATGATATACATACATTTTCCTCTTTTCTTATAACATGTTATGTTTATACATTGAATCTATTTGCATGCATGTATGTGTTTGCTTATGCTTACATGTTTATATGATATATGTATACATTTGTTTATATTCAATATACATACATTTTCTTATTTGATGATCTCTTAGAACTTACGTTTCCTTATATGATATACATTTGATCTCTAGTAGAATTTTAGGAAAGGGTATGTGTAGGATCAAGATGGGCCAAAAAGTGGTGATATGATGGGTATGTGTAGTGTATATGGCTGATGACTTTCTTTTACCCAAAATTGATGAAACAAAAAGGGCTTTTAAAGAAGATTCTTAGCTTTCCACCAATGTAAATTATTCTTTACTATGAATTTAATAAATAATTATTATTCATTTTCTCTTTGAATTATGACTAAAATCTTGATTAATAGGTTGATTGAAAAACATCTATAGATTTCAAATGGTATAAGATTTTTTGAATCCAAAACATGTGTCACATTTTATATTTCACATACTATAGGATTAAAAAAATAAAATTTGAATTTTATGAAGTTTTGACCAAGTTAATGTGGTCAGACATATGAGTTTTTTATAATTTTTTAAAAGTTGTAATAAAAAAATCATAATTAATCATTTACATGGAAAAAAATACAAAACAATATGCATCACATTGGTACATGAGTCCTCTACTCTTATCTAAAACCTTATAAAAAAATATTATCATTTTATTGTAATTAGGATGGTCAGAAAAACACCTACTTCTTATTTTTTCCTTGAAATTTAAGTACTACTACATTGAAATTTCAAATTTTCACCAAATAGATTTTTTTCCTTAAGAAAAAACCTAGTAGTTTAGAAACTAAATTCAATTTTCTATAGATTCTATTCTTACATATTTTTGAAATAATATAGATAGCTTATTCAAATTTTTACATCAAGTTGCCTAACTTTGATTTTTCTGAATTTTTTGCCACTTAAGGACTTATTTTTTCCATGATGATCGTACACATACCCGAAATGAATGCCACTTTATAATTAAGTTCATTCATGTTGATCAAAACAAATATTTTGCACACACCCATTGAATTTTATAGTAAGCAGTAAAAAATTATAAAATAAATGAATCCCAAGCTCAAGAAAACTAATGATATTTTATAAATGAGTGTATTTACAAGCCTATTTATTAATGCACATGTTATTCTAGTTTTAAAATTTGATAAAAATGATGAAATTAAAATATTGATAGAAAATAAGAACAAATAAAGTGCATCACTTTGTGGTACACAAAACTCCTTTTTTTTAAAAATAACTTAAGAAACATGAACCATTGAGGAGTTGAGAATAAAATATAATCATAAAGAAGAGGTAGGAACATTCCTTTTATAATTATATACCATCCTTCAAACACTTTCCCTCTAAGTTATAAAATTTTATGCTAAATTATTTCATAAATAATCTCTTAATCTACACCATTATTAAATTATAGAAAATTTTTATTCTTTGAAACATTAAGAAAATTCAATTCAAATTATAACTCTATTATCTTTTTGACAAGTAACAAAATTCTAAAATTACTAGATATGTTGCATACCTATACATTAAATAACAACAAACTCCACATTGAAATAACTTGTTTGATTACCACTTGATTCATTTAAACTAGGATCTAGTTATTCCATACACTAGAATAAATTTTTTCCAATATGCATATAAATACAAGCTTATTTTTCATTATTCCATGATTAAATTGCAAGATTAATTCCCATTTATATCACTTGGAGTGCATATTTTGGAGAAGAGGTTTTTGCACATTTATCAAGGAGGAAAATGTTGGAGAAGACAAATTTTCATTTTTATCAATCAAGGAAAAATTTGGAGGATAATTTAACTAAGTTGGTAGAGGATTTATTTTGAGTCATCTTTAACTTGAAGAAGAAAATGGGACAACAAAGAAAAAGAAAAAATGCGTCTCAAAGAAAATTGTCAAAAGAAGAACAAAAGAGGCATGAACAAAACTTAGAAAATTATCATAAAAAGAAACAAGGTACATGCTTGCTTCTTCTCTCTCTCTCTCTCAAGTGTGTGTTTAGGACTTTTATTAACACCTCAATTTCTTTTCTTATAAATATATTTCCAATTATGAAAACCATGTTAGATCTAACTTGGAAACTTTAATACTAAAAAAATGTCATTTTGCATAGACATTACCTAAATTGCTTATCATCTATTTCCAATTTCTTTTGTTCCATGGAATTCTTAAGTTCAAGAATCTTTTATTTTATGTGTTTCAATGAGTTAAATAACTCATAGTGACGAGGGAGCAGACTCGAGATATAGAAATACACTCACAAAATAGAGAATAATATTTTCTATTAAAATATGGAACTCTTACATGCAGAGGATCACAAATCCTCAAGCTCTGTGATACATGCAAAATTACAAAAGTTCCAGAAAAATTACAAAATTACAGAAAATCCCCCTTTTAATAGTATGCAAACTCTTTCCCCAAAAAGTTGCTCAAAAATTAGAAACTAACCCATAAATAGCCCCTTTTCGATCTGGAGACAAAAAAAATATTCGAGTTATGAGTTTTGGCAGTTTGGCGCCAAAAATTACAATTTGAAATTCAAATTTAAATTCACATTCAAAAATTAGCACATTTTTAAAATATGCACCAAAATCTGGCAGCCATAACTTTTAATCCGACCGTCGGATCTTCAATGACAATACCTTTTCAGAAAGGTCTCGAAAAGACAATTAGGATTTCCACAAATTTTCGGGCCCATCCGGAACTGTTTAGGGCCTCAAACTAGACTTGGAAGGTTCTTTAGGGAAAAAAGCAAAAATTGGAACTTGAATAACTTTCAAACCATGAATGATCTTGACCTGATTCTTTCACCAAAGTGTTTATTTTTGCGTCCTGAACCTTCCCATAAATTTTTGTCTTCCCACGCCTTCAAATTCATACCTGCGAAAAATAGCAATTTAGTAGAAAAAGTAGAAAAACAGTTCTGAAAGTTGCAAACTCTTATTCGACGAAAGGGGTATCCAAAAATGCAAAAACATCTACAAAAAGAAAACAACATGAACAAAAATGGAAATCATCTTTTTGGGTGATGCAAGATTGCCCTCACACCACTGGATGCTCCTGCATCACATAGTCTCTCACTTTCTTTGCTTGCATGTAAATTCAAACAAGTAGGAAATTCTTGAGTTGAAGTCAAGCCAAATCTAAATATTGGATCAAACGAATCCATTGAAGAACAAATGGACCTTGAAGTTAGGGAGGAAACCCAAGTTCAAACAATGCTTGTTGGAGAGAGGTCAAGATCACTTCCTTCTACTGGTATGGATGAGCATATAAAACTAGCTGAAACTTCTCTCACTTATAGCATCATGTCTTATCACTTTGTTTGCTTGCATACATAAACTTCACTTATTTAGAATCATCTCTCACTTTCTTTGAAAAATATTTTGTGACATGTAGAAAGGGCTCAACAAGTAGGAATTTCTCATGCTGAAGTCAAGCCAAATCTAAAAATTGGATCAAATGAATCTGCTGAAGAACACATGGACCTTCAAGATAGGGAGGAGGCCCAAGTTCAAAAAATGCATGTTGGAGAGGGGTCATGATCGCTTCCTTCTACTGGTATGCATGAGCATATAAAACTAGCTGAAAAGGTGAGTAAACAAATTTCTTATAGAAATTTAGATCATTTACTTGAAATGAATATGGAGAAAATGAAATATTATTCCAACCAGCCTTATAATAAGAGAAAGAAGTCAATGACTAAATCTGTAAATGGAATAATTAATGATCATTTCAACCATCATGATACACTTGAGAAAACCCAATTGTTGTCACATTTACTTCTTCGTCGTAATGAGCTGAAAGAGTCATTACAATTGTTGGGTGTACATTAGGTATCAAATAAGAAGAAACACGTGGGATTACAAAAGGATATTTCTCAAAATATTAAAAAGGCTTTAGATTCCATTGGGAAAGTATCTCAATTAGTGGATAAGGCCACTACAAGAAGGTGCTGTTGACATCTATTGCACATCAGGATATAGCAAGAAAAAGAAAAATGTTTGCACTTTTAGTTGAAATTGGTTATAGTAGAACCACATTAATAAAATATCAGAAAAAGAGAGTTTTTGGATGACAGTTCAGAAGGCAATTGAGAAATTATGTGTAGAGCCCCTTGTTCTAATAGTATTGAAGATGTTGTTAAGCACTTGATCTCAAGTTTTTGGCATGATTAGACTCGTCCATTATCAAATACTAGAGATGTTATGAGACACATGATTGGGCCTAGTATTTATGAAAATCATATCAAACATTGGCTAGACATAACACAATTTGAGATGTATATGAACTTTTGTAATACATATCCTTATATAAAGATTGGGAAAACAATGTTTGAAAGGTTAAAGCCATATTATGTGAAGATAAACATGTTTTTTGAAAATTCTTGTTATCGTTATCATATTGAATTTGATCTCTACTATTAAGTTTTCTGAAAGATGAGAGAAGAAAGTTGTGGGTTTCAAAATGCACCTCCTAAATAGACAAGTTTGTTCATAAAGGCTATATTATGTGATCATGAAAATGGACCTCAAATAAACTACATAAAAAGAATTTGTGAGACATGTGGAAATTTGGCTAAATTTCCTTCAAGAAATGAGGATACTGAACTAACAAAGACAATAAATTGCAAGAGGTAAGTATTGTTTTTAGAGAGTTTGTTTGTTTCAATTTGATTAGATTGTTATTTTAATTCTCTAATGTAATGTTTCGTTGATTGTGTGGTTTATTACTTATTCACATCTTTTACTCACACAAGTACATGTATGTAAAGTTTCAAACAAATTTTGGGAAAGAATCCACAAGGTTGAACTATTTAGAAGAGGAGATTCCTATTGGAAAATTTATGGAAAATTTTCAAAAATTGATACAACCATACATACAACATTCCTTTTTTGCTAAGTGGCAAGCACAACAATTCCAAACATTGAGAGATACTCTCCCAATTGGAACAGTTCTATCAGTAGTTGAATTTGCATAAAATTACTCCTTTGTACATCAAAAGGAGATTCAATCAGAGTATTACTTTTCAAAGCAGATCACTATTATGGTTCATGTGTGTTATCGACATGCACAATCAGAATTGGATGGTGTTGAGAGTACAAATGAAGAATGATCCATTAAGAAAGAATATCACTTTTATATTATTGATGATAAAGAGCATGAAATGCTTTTTGTACAACATTGCTTTACAATTTTTTTTTGAGAATTTGAGAAGCAGGGGTGTAAAATTTGAAAATAATTTTGTATAGTCAGATGGATGTGCAGAACAATTCAAATCTTCACATCCATTCTATGCACTTTTTAGATATTGTAAAATCTACAAAATACCACATGTTTGGAGTTTTCTTGAGAGTGGGCATGTAAAGGGTGAGCATGATGGAGCAGGAGCTTGCATCAAATGAGCTTTAAGAAAGCATCAAATGAGTTATCCAGAAGATCATATAGAAAATGCACATGATGTTGAATGGTGCAAGAAACACTTTGCATCAAATGTGGTCGACACATCTTCGAGAACAAACCAGCACATTCCACATAGAGTGTTTTGGGAGATATCGGGTATGTATAAAAATGCATTTTCAAAAATTTGAATTTATTTAATTTTAAAATTTATATATATACAAGTTTTTTCACATAAGTTTGTTGTTGTACATGTATCTAGGTGTGGAAAAAATATCAATGCATGGATGCAAGAGGGTAGGAAAAACACGATCTTTGTATTGTGTTAGGAGTTCATACAGTCACCATGGATGGACATTACACACAAGGGATTACTCTTGTTTTTGCACTGAGTGCATTGCGGGAAACTCTGATCATGCATGCAACAACCAAGAACTTGGATATGTTGGTAAATGGGATATGGTAACACCAGTTGTTCCATAAACATATGATGAAAATGAGGAAGAAATATTTGAAGACATTCCTTTGATTTCAATTGATTATGACCATATTTTAGGATTGGTTAGAAAAGTTACATGTATGTGTAAGTTTTCAATAATTTAAATATTATATATATCTAAAACTAATGATATTTAAAGTCTAGAGATATTTCTAATTTTTTTAGGTTTTTTTTGTGTAACTTTGGTGTACAAGAGATGTTTTTGCAGTCATAGCAGAGCCTGGAAACATAGAAGGTGTTAGCTATTATTTATTGTGTTGCACTGAAGAGAGGAATAAGCTAACACAACCTGAAACAAGTGATGGAATGTAGTACCCCTCCATTTTGCTTATGTCTCTTGTTAGCATGCTTTCACTTTGATAGACTTTGGTACTTTGTTTTGATGTACTGATCGTTGACATTAGAGCGATGGTGGATTTATTTTGTGATATGATGATACATTGTATGGTGGTAGTTATTTTGACATGCTTTATGTTAGCATAGATGTTTACTTCAGATGTTATTGCTATATATATATGCTTATGGTAGGTTAATTGTTATCTAATTTTTCAATTTGATGTGATGTGTATTGGTGTGGAGAACGGAGTTACATCACTCACTTGCGAGTGCCCTGTGATTTTCATAATTTTTTCTGCATGGTGTGTTTGAATATTGAATTATATGTATGTATGTTATTTGTTTGATTGCAGGATTGCAGGTACATGACACCGACTCCACCTAGTTTCTTAGGTCTGAGCATGTCAAGACTCAACGGAAATGTTGATTGGGAGGTAGTAACAAGGTTTTTCTTAGTTTAGTCTCAAACCCAGTCACAGTATGTCGTCAGTTTAAGTTTGGTGTCTTTGGTTGTCTCGTTTGTGTCTGATTGGATTATTTATTTTGAAGGGAAAATTTTGTTAATTTATTATAATATTAATGTTCTTTTAATTTAATGTTTATTTTAAATTAATTTTAAATGTTGAAACTAAAGTTTTTCATTTTATTTAATTAATTAATTAGTTTATTTGGTTAACTAATTTAATCATTGAGGTTAAAATTATTTAATTAAATAAATAAATTAATTGAATTAATGTTATTCTATTTGTGAGAATAGATTAAATTTAAATTATTTGCTTTTTTGGGAATGAAATTTTAAAGATAAAAATAAATAAATAAATAAAGAAAAAGGAAATTGAATTTTAAATTTTGAATTCTTTAATTCTTTAAAATGCATTCAATTCTTGATAAGGAAGAAAGAAAGGATTCACTCGTAAGTTTGTTAGAAGATATTTTCTTCTTGACATGTGTGTTAGTTAAAAATTGATTGCAATTTCTTGTTGAGGATTCTCTAGAAGATATTATGTGATTTAGAGAAAATAGGAAATTACTTCACGGGAAATGAAAAGAACAGGGTGCTATTTGTGTAAATTTGTGATTTCCTTTGTGATTTGCTGAATATTTCTGGAAGAAGATCTCTAGTTTAGTATTAGCAATTTCTAGAAATTGGTGTTCTGGAAGGGCTTTGGAAGTTGCACACAACAGGCAAAGCTTCTCTTCAACAACCAAGTTCTTCAAGCTACAGGAATATAGGTATTCCTCTATTTAATTTAATTTAATTTTTTTTTCTTTTGTAAAGATTGCCTATGTAAGAATTAGTTTTGTGCAAATTTGTTAAATTGTGAATTTAAAAGATTGCCAGAGGAAACTACTGTGTTGAGACTTTTGTATTCTTTTCAGTGATTTTTGTGAAAAATGGATTTGTAGAAATTTGTTATTTCTTAGTGTATTTTACAAAACAAAATTTTATAGTGAAATCAAAGGGCAACACAAAGATTTGTTTTAACAGTAGTAAATTCACAAAGGAAATTGACGAAATCTTTATAAGATTTTAAGTTAAAATCATCTATTAAACCTAGTGATAAATTTGGGGGTTTTGTAATGAAAACCTTTGTAGTTGAAACTACTAAATTGGGAATAAATTGTATAAATTTGTATGTTCTTTTCAATTTCTTGTAGAAAGCTTTATCAGAATATTTGTTTGTATATTTTAATCATATTTGTTAATTATATATATATATATATACAAATGTATATACATATACCAGTTATTTTATTATGTAAAGATTTCGATATTCTAATTTTCATTTTTGAAAAGATCCGAAACGCGAACAATAACGAGGGTTTCAAAAATTTTAGATTTAAATTGAAAAATATAAAAAAATAGGTTTAAAGTTTAGGGGGTCGTAGGCTTTCCCCATAGCCGTTCCACACAGGGCGACAACTGTGGAGGAAGCCGGTGCTGCCCTCACAGGCAACGATGGTTGCCAACACAGCTGCTACCCCATATGGGGTAGGCTGTGAATTACAGCCAATAAGACTGTGTAAAATAGTCTGAAACCTTCTTTGTTTAATATGACTCATTTAATATAATTTTGAATTCTTCACAAATTTTGAAATAATGGCAATCGTGAATTTCAAAGTCATTTTTATTTTAATTAAATATATATATATATGTACATATATATATATATATATGTATATATATGTACATATATATATATGTATATATATATATACATATATATATATATACATACATACATATATATATATATATGTGTGTGTGTGTGTGTATGTATGTATATATATACATATATAGGTGTATGCATGGTTTAGATAACTTTAGTACAAAATATTTATTTTTAATTATGCATGTTGAATATTATTATTAGACAATAAAGATATAAGAGTTAAATTAGGTGTATCAATTTTCTTTATTGTTAGAGAAAGGAAATATATTTAAGTTGTTTAAATATTATGCAATATGTTCTTGACTTGATTGGATTTAGTAGATCCTAAAATTAGATGTTTAAAATCCCTGAAACATTTTAAAATTATATTTTCTCTTTTTATTGGGAAAATGGGGATTTCTTGTGAAATCAAGTATTCCAGATGTAATCTTTTAAAGAGAGTTAAATTTTACTATGGCATCATATTTTTGAGTTTACTAGGGTAGTGCACATGACTTTGTATGGTCTTTTGACACCTGGTTCTATGAACAGGATGTGTTGTCTGTTGTGTTATATTTAGTATTATTTGTTGATTTATGTGCACTTTGTCTACCCTAGTTAGAGAACTTAGATTCTTAGTGTTATTTTTAGGGGAGTGGCTCTGTGTGAGGGCCGACACACAAAGTGGTGCCTAGGTAACTCATGTAGAGTTAGTAAGTTAGTGAAAACTAAATCAACACATTAGTTAGCTTAAAACCTTTAATAAGATAATAAGCCTCGCTTATAGACTCAAGGGCTAGTTCAGTATTGAGAATAAGTCAAGAAGGCCTGGAATGGAAAATCGGTATCTTGATTATTTTAAAAGATATTTGATTCCGCAATAGTTTGCATATGGGGCCGGGTTTCATAAGAGGTTACCAAGGTAACCTAAGTTGGGGGCTGGAACCTAGGAAGAAACACCAGGGTAACCTTTGCAACATTGTGATGACACTCCACCTAAAATAACAGTGTCCTTGTGAACTTAGTATATTTGATTATCCCATTTCTGGAAGCAATGTAACTAATAAGTTAAGTATGTATTTGTGAAGATTGGTCTATGGTTTTACTTGTGTCTAGGGTTTGTAGATTATGTCTAGGGAACCTTTTTACTATCTCCTAGCATGGGGGGTGGACCTACGGGTACCACATGGTTGGGTGGAACGTGCACCTTACTCCTTTGGGTCCCCAGTTCTTGATCGTGACAACGAGTGCTTCTTGGATGGAGAGCTTGCATGTGGATATATGTACTTCCTTATTTGTAACAGTGGAAAATTATATTTGTGTAACACTCCTCGATTGTTAATGAGGTGAACATTTGTAATATGTAACTGTAAACTATTATTTGATCTACCCCATTTGGAGAATGAGTATTGTAATGTTATTTCAAATGCAATGTAATGTAAAAATCTTATTTGTATTTTATATCTTTAATGATGAAAATTAAATGTTATTCAATGAATGCTTTTATGTTTATGTGGATTAAAATATATGCAATGTTAAATACTATTGTCGTCTATGGGAATTATCAGATAGTGTGTCGTCGTGCTACTTAGGGAATGTTTGCAATTAGTTAAGTAAATGAATACACTTAAAAAAAAAAAATTATTACACTTACATAGTCAATGCATCATTCCTTAGGTTACAAGACGGGGCATTACATGGAATTTTATTTCCCATGGGTGAGTTTTAATTTAAAATTCTATATACATTGTGTTCACATGTGCACATTACATTATAAATATTAAATACATCTTGTACAAACTTTGAGCACAAAAATGTTGTACACATTCATATGTCTTACTTTAGGTTCATGTTTACCATGCAGGTTCTATTGTAGTGCAAGGGAAATATCTAAAACAAGTCAAAGTTGTTGACTATCAACCTGATAACAAGGTATATCAATATAGTCACTTAATAATTTATACCGCCCTACATCTTCATGTAGTTCCACATGCACATGGCCGAAGAAAATGGAGACTAGATAGTGATGATCATAAAAAAAAATTACATGTTATTGAAGAACAGGATGAACCAAAATGTTTGAGTTAGATTATATCCATGATTTTCAAGTTCACTTGTAACCCTATACATGTTCAAGTGAGAACTTATAGTAACTTGTACATAGTTGTAAATCATTTTGCATAAATTCCAATTATATGCACATATTTGTTCCATGGAATTATTAAGTTCAAGAATCTTTGATTTCATTTGAAAGTTCAAAGTTACACTTATAGCATAATCTCTCACTTTTTTTGCTTGCATGTAAACCCAGATATATGCTTTCAATACTTATTTGAAACCTAGTGAAATTTTTTAAAATCATTTTTCCTAGAAATTACAATTACATACAACTTATATATTTGTTTCATGGAATTCTTTAGTTCAAGAATCTTATATACAACTATATACAACTTATATTTGTTTCATCAAATTGTTCCATGGGAAATTATGTATTTTCAAATTAAGTATTAACTAATTATAAAAATTTTGCACACATATTTAAAACATAAATCAATGCAAATAAATAAATAAAGTTGCCATCAATTTAATTCACAAAAAATATCGCAAATGAAAATAAAATGTTCCCATCCAGTTGCCAAATCAATATTTAAATGACTTCTATTTGATTCCCTCTCTACCCTCTACCCTTAACCCTTAACCATTAAACCCTCTACCCTCTACTCTTAACCCTATACCCTCTATCTCTCTCCCACTCCCTCTCTCCCTCTCTCAAGTCTCTCCCTCCAGCCCTCTTCCTCTCTTAGGTCTCTCTCTCACTCACTCATTCCTATCTCAAGCTCCCCTCTCTCCTCTATCTCTCTCCCACTCCCTCCCTCTCTCTCTCTCTCTCAATTATCTCCCTCCTACCCTCTCCCTCTCTCAGGTATCTCTCTCTCACTCACTCAAGTCCCTTCTATCTCGAGCTCTGCTCTATCTCTCTCCCACTCCCTCCCTCTCTCTCTCTCTCAAGTCTCTCCCTCCTACCCCCTCTCCCTCTCTCCCCTCTACCCTTAACCATTAAACCATAAACCCTTGTACCCTCTACCCTTTATCTCTCTCTCACTCCCCCTCCCCTCTCAATTCTCTCCCTCTTAGACCCACTCTCTGTCTGTCTATCTATCTCTCTCACTCACTCCTATCTTAAGATCTCCTCTACCCTTAACACTTAAACCCTAAACCCTTGTACCCTCTACTATTTGTGGATGCTAAATCTGCAAATGGTCTAAAATTTGAACATATATTATTAGCAACACAACAAATTTTCACATCCATATGAAATATTGAATCATGCTTCATAATGCAATCTAAACAACAAAATATCAAATGAACTAAGTAAAAGCACAAGAAAGCAAGAATCAAACTCTATCTCATATTGGATTGGTGCTACTTTGATGTGAAAAGTAGCCCTTTCCCAACCCTTGCTAAGATAAGCTAAATGATATAATTCCAATGATGATGATGGTGGAAAAATCAGTTCTCCTGAAGAGAGTGACTTTACATGAGTGATTGTGGAGGATTTGATCAAATATGAAGCTTTCATTTATAGATTTTCAAAGGCTAAGAGTGCTCAACATGTAGGATGTGGGACTAAAGATTAAGCCAATGAGATGAGGAAACTTGTCATCAGGTGAGTGGTTGATGCATGTGCAAGATTTAGGAAATGTGCCGAAGAAGGGGAAATTTCAAATTTGAATTTGATAGTTAATGCTTGGTTTGACTTGTGCAAGGGACATGTAAGAGACATTAATTTCTTTGTTGGATGTACATGTCCACTTTATTTTGAATTCAAACTTGAGGGAATATTCCCCATAAATGCCATGTTGAAAGAAAATAAGGATTTAATAAATCAATAAATTGATTTATTTGTGCAAGTGGGGATATCTAGAGGATGCAAGTGGTTAGGATTAGCATTTAATCATGGTTAGATTAGTTTAATGATGATTAGGATGATTTGACCAATTTGACTTGATTGAGGGATTTAAATCAAATAAAAAGGAGATGAATGATGATTTGAGATTTAATTAAATAAATGATTGGTTTATTTAATCAAAGAGGGAATGATAGGCTTAAATTAAATAAAATTAATTTATTCAATTTAAGTGACTGACCTTAGGAGATTGAAATTGATTTACCCTAATGAATGGATGAGTGTTAATTTGATCGAATGCATAATGCTAATTTTGTGTGTCTACATTTTTCCTCTCTTTGAAGCAATGTACTTGTTGCATTGGTTCAAAGAATAAACTTGCCACGATTGAAATTCAAAAATTTTCTAATTTTTTCAGTTGCCCCAGCGAAAAGGAGTACACTAGTACATTGCCCCCTCGAGAGATCAAGCAAAAAGATTTGATTTGAAGGTCGATCTCACGATAAAGAGGTTCAAAATGGACGGTTATGGATGATGATGCAAATGGGATGGTTTTAAGATGCTTAGAATAACATATCTATATTATCCTAAACAACTTAAATGATGATATGATTTGAGATGGATGGAATGGATGATGTGATATGCTATGATTATGCAATGGATGATTTATGCAGATGCTTAGACTAACAAATCTATATTATGATGATGAATATGCATGTGAGACGATATGCAGGATATTGATGGTTGCAGGATGCAGGATGGATACATTGATGATGATGATTAACTACTCATGATGTGATGTTAGTGCAAAAATGAGATAATGACAAGAGGATCCCACAAGTCCATGATCCGACAAGACTTTATTAGAGATGATGATGATGATAGATGATGATGATTTGATTATCAAGGATTGGGATTTTAAAAGGGCTACTTACCTTATGTTTGATAACACATAGATACGATGCATCAAGGTATAAAGAAATAGGATGGCGTTGTACCTAGTGAGATGGACTTTGACTCAAAAAATAGATAGGAGCATTCTTGTTCACACTTGACATACGAAAACCTTGCTAGGGTGTACCTAACAAAGAAAGTATTCGCCAAGTTATTTTACAAGAACATCCAACAAGCACAATAGACAAAAGATAATGATCGTTGCCTCATTCCTATCTCTCTAAATCCTTCGTTCATATATCATCGAGAGGTCCTTGGAATGAGCACAATAAGATAAATCAAAATAGAAGACCAAGTACGCAAACAAGTCAATGTTCTTTATATATCTAGCCAAAAGGATTTTTTTTTTATAGGATAAGAATCCAAGTGATATCCAAAATGATGCCCATTGTTGGAAAGATATATCCTAGGACATGCATTTGTATAGGATGATGATGGTTTTGATAAGTTGATTGATAGGATATTGATATAAGGTTGATTGACATGTTTGAAAATGATCAAGAGTTTGATTTTGTTTTAAAGGTTTGTTGTTTGCTTTTGATTTTACGATTGAAGCTTGTTTTTTTACCAATTGTTGTGATTGTTTCTGTTTGTTTTGCCAAATGATGAAGGTGACGATCAATTTATTATGGATGATTGATTATTGCAGGTGAAAGTGAGATGAGACAGATGAATTTTTTAAAATATTTGGATGTTTTTGGAGTTTTGCAATATTTTGAGGCTGTTTTTGGTATTTTCAAGATTTTACAAATGTTTTTATTTTTGATTTTTTGCAATGTTTTTGGTTTTTCTAAGATTTTATGAATGTTTTTGGATTTTGTGTTTTTTGAATGTTTTTGGATTTTGATGTCTCGGGGGCTGATCAAATATGAGCCTTTCCTACGTTTAAGCTCAGAGATGACGTAGTTCAGATTCCATGTTTTTGATGTTTTTCTGACTTTTTGAGTGTTTTTTGGATTTTTCGATGTTTTGGATGTTTTTGGATTTTTTTATGTTTTGGATGTTTTTGGATTTTCACATGATTTTGACGATTTGGATATGGACATGTGCGATGATATCAGTGCTCTGTTTGAGATTTTGTTGAAGACCAAGCTAAGGTTGATCGATTGAATCGATGGATTGATGATGATGACAACATTGTTGAGGATGCACAACAATGCAATGATTTGTCTGATCTGGATTGATGATGATAACATTGTTGAGGATGCACAACAATGCAAGGATTGATTGATTAGGATTTGATGATAACATTGTTGAGGATACACAACAATGCAAGGATTGTGTTAAGCAACACAAGGATTTGGGAAGGATATCCCAAGATGATGAATTGATTGGATTTGATTGATCATGATTGATGAAGCTTGATTTGGAACAAAAGTTCTTTGAATGATTTGATGTGACATTGATGTGCAAATTAGATGCAACTGACAGTGATTGTTTGGATTGTTGTGAATAATGAAGATTGATAAGGACATGTTTTCGTCAAAATATGCCATGGGCTAGTGATTTGGATTTTTGCTCACAAATGCTTGACCAATTTGATTTCACATTTTCCAATGTATCGATCGCCACATAAGTCTAAGGATATAGATCGAGATTTATTCCTCGAAGCAAGATGTGAATATTTGCCCCCGACATTTAGCAATGTATGGAATACGATGGGTGGATGCTTGGATAGGTGTATGGATGGATGGATACACAAAGGATGCCAAGGATTATCTTGCGATAAGATAAGGTGTTTGGATAAAGAATGCTCATTTGGATAATGCTTCATGGCTCAGATAAGGCTGGGGTAGGATAGGATCCAATGAAAATGGCCCACGTCAAGATGTTTATCATAAGAAAGCATAAAGTGTGCACGAAACTTTCATCAAGATCAAGATAACTAAGACGATGGATGCAGATATATGCGAATGGATTGGATAAACGATTCATGGATGCATGGATTTATTATGGATAAGATGGATGGAATGTTGGATTTATTACAGATGGGATGAGATGCTTTCAACTGAACTGGCGCATGTAGATGCTCGATTCTACACATGATGCCTATTTTCCAAGTTTTCGTCATGGTCTTGCCCAAAGCGCCACCGTAGTGGTTTTCACTAGAGGACAATTTTTTCTCTTTACTGTTTTCAATCCTTTTTCTAATTTTTTTTGGATTTTCATATTTTTTTTTATTTTTTTGGTTTTTCTGAAAGATTTTAAAATCATGTTCAATCACAAGGTGTTGCTCCCCTTTCATGATGTGCCATCGATAGCCTGCCTAAAGAAGTTGTTTTGCTAAGATGTGTGCACTTGAATGCAGCTTTTGAGATTTTTGATCTGCTTCCTCGATACCAAATTTGACTTTGTCTTTGTGCGCACATCACAATAGAGTGCCTTCGAAATCCTTATGATGAAGGGTTGTTGCCAATACATGGTTAATGTGAGAATTAGATATCATGTGTGGAGGAATGGATGGAGTGTATTTAGGGATAAAAGATGGATTGGTTGATAGTTTGGAACCTTTGACTCTCCAAACTTGGGAAGATGAACAATGATGGGTGGATACGAAAGTGTGCATGGAGTTAGGACCAACTACTTGATACACTTTCTACATCGCTTGAAAAGCCTTCTTTTTCTTTTGTGGAAATCTTTGATGGATACTTTTCCCTTTTTTATTTTTCCCCATAGTTTCTTTGACTAATGGAGTTTGATAAGGATAATCTTTCTTTGTATGTTTTGGTATCCATGCATATTTGATTTGTCCATTATTCTTCTCAGCTTCTTTTGCTTTGATAACATTCTTAATACTTTCATTCAAATATTTCCTTTGATGTTGGTCCCAATTCATGGATGGGGTGATGGGTGGATGAAGATTCGTGACGTGGTTGGTTGTAGTATTGACAATGGTTTCATCATAAGGACTTTTCCTGCTCCCTATGTTGATGCTTGCACTAGATAAAGTTTCCCCTAGTATGGTGCTAGTGGCACCTTCGTTCCTTGATTTTTCTTGTTTAGAATGTGTTCTCTGATAAGTGACCATCGTAGAGGAAATTGTTTCAATTTGCCGCTCTAATAACTCTAGATTATACTGTTCTGTCTGACTTGCTTCCTTGAGTAGGTAATGTTGGGTATCTCCATATATGATGTCTTTAGCTTGGATTTTGGATATATCTGATACTCATGTTGACAACTCAATAACTTGCTCTTTTTGTGTTGTAATGTTAGGAGTAAAGGAATCTTGTTCTAAATGAAGATCATCTATGTGTCCATCTGTAGAAAGCATCTCATGGGTAGATGGAGGAGTATGTGTTATGCTGATGTGATCATTATTTGTGACATCCTGTATAGATAGGAGAGTGTCCATTACATCATTGTAGTAGCTCGAAGATATAAATTCTTGATCTTGAATGATTTCAGAATTGCTTTCGGCATGCTTTGGATCAAGTTCTTGACATGGGTTAGTTTCAAAGGATGGATTGCTTACAAAGGGTTCTTGGATGTCGTCATTAGGCATGGGGAATGGCTCAATATCCTCTTGATCTTTGAGTGGACTTGGATCAGGTGTTGAGTTGAAGATTCCTTCAATATCGGCAATCATGAGGTCAAAGGATGTCAATATGTCTTGGAAAGGACCATTGCTAGACTTTGGTGAGAGATATTGATCATGCTTTAGAATAAATTCTTGAGATATGCCCTCTAACTCATTAGGTGATGTAGAGACATTTTCAACATGATCATTGGTCGATTCCTCATTGGATGAGGCAAAAACATCTTTATTGATGGATAAATCTTGATCATTTTTTTCAACAATTGTGGCAAAGAGATTGTGAGTGTCTTCAACCATAAGGTCATGTGATGTTGACATTTCTTGAATTGGATCATTGTTGAGTATTGTTGGTGGATTTTTTTCATGATTGAAGAGCAACTCTTGAGGTATGTTAATTTGATCATTGGGCAAGGTGGAAACATCTTCAAGGTGCTCATTGATGAAGTGATCTTGATCACTATCCCCAATAGTGATTATCTTTTGATCAATAAGGTCTTGGATGAGATTTTTGAGTTGAATACAATCTAATGTTGTGTGTCCCTTTATTTTTTGGTATCCACAAGAGTGATTCTCGTTATACCCTGGTGGTTTAACTAAGGGCTCTTGATAATCCTCATAAATAGGGAGTTTAATGAGATTTTTTTGTACCAATTGTTGCATGATCAATTCGATGGGTCCCCCAAGACGTGTGTATTTATGTTTGTTACCTTGTGAGATTTTCTCTTTAAATTGACCTTGTGGTGGTTGATTTTGGAGATGTAGTGATCAATCTTCGAGATGTGGTGATTGATCTTCAAGATGTGGGGGTTGAATTTGTTGATGTGGTTGATCTTGACATTGGAAATATTGTTCTTGATGTGGTTGTGGACACAACTTAATGCTTTGATGACATGGTTCAACCAATGGAAGAGTGTATTGACTTTGGAGTGAAGATATCTCTTGGCCCAATAATTCAATTAGTTTGGCATGTGAAGCAAGTTGCTCTAGTGAAATTTGATCTTGATTTTGAATTTGATTCCCTTGATTTGGCTTTTGTTCAAACAGATTTAGAATGTGCACTTGTGGTGTTTGAATGGGATCATGGACAAATTGATTTTGGACAATGTTTCGATTTGGGATGATGTTCAGATTTGGCATGATAGGTTGAGATTGAACATTGTTCATGTTTGGAATATTCGTATGATTTGCAAATGTATCCATCTCAAAATTTTCCGGATTCATGTTTCAAAAACTTGTACTTGGTACATTCTCCTTTGGCATGTAGGGATTTGGTGGGATGACATTGTTTGTTTGAAGGCTTATGCATTGATTGTTCAGTTGGTGGATTTGTAGGTTTGGACTTGGATTTAACATTGGGAAATGTGTTCCAATATTTGATTTGGGCATACTCACACTTGTTGTGACATTGACATTTGTCGAAGGTAATGATCCCATGTACAGTTTGTATAGATGTGAGTGTTGATAATCAATCAGTGTTGTAAGGCTTTGAAATTTAAATTGATTTGGATTACTCACGATGTATGGATCAAGTTTGTATTCCATGTTCTCCTTGTGTTTTGACCTTGTTGCAAAAGTGACCTCTAAGGTGTTTAGGGAAAATGACGAGATGAAGGATGAAAAAGGGTGGATGATATGAGTGATGAACGTTTAGGAACTTTGGATCAATGCTAGACTTAGGGTTTGATTTTGATTGGTTTGATTTGGATAATGAACTTGTAAACCCTAAAATGTTGGATGTGATCTTAGGATGAACTTGTTCAAAGGATTGTTGATTTAATTAGATGTATGAGAAAGGATGCATTCCCACACACCTAACTAAAAAAAAGGTGATTTTGATTTTGATTTAAGGATGTACCCAAGTCTAGATAATGATGTTTCCAAAGCTCTAAAGTTGTTTGGTGGGATGGATTTTGATAGATGTTTAGAATTTGAATGAACTGTTTGATTTGGACCTAAATGAACCTAAGGACTTGTTTACTAGGCCAAGATAGTGAAGAACATGCTTTTCTCTAAGAGTAATTCAAAAACAAAAGACCAATGTTTGCATGAAAGCCATACGACCAAAATATGCCAAGCATATATGTGGGGCCCAATTGATTTAATCTTTGCTTAATGACTTCTTTTTATCACAAACACACTCTTGATTATATTTTGAATCTAGATGTCTAATGTCCCAACTTTCCCCTTATTCTGCAAAGTGTATTATGTGGAAACCAAGGAAATTCGAGGCAAGAGTTACCTATTGTTGACCTTAGTAGGAGAAAATTGAGATGAAATCCAAATGTTTAGAAGCTTCTAAGGGTATGAATCCCAAGGGAAAGAAATAACATGTGAATTTGTTCAAGGGTATTTGCCTCTCCTAAAGGGTTTGCAATTTTTATGATTCACTGAATGTTGGTTTCAATGTTTTCGATTAAAGTACTGTGTTTTCAAACTGACTCACAAGCAATGTAACATCCTTGCTCAATTGGTACATTTTTCTTAGTGGGCTTGCCTCATGCCCTTCGTAGTAAAAGAGATGATTTTACATGCAACCAAGGATAAAATATAAAGGTATTTTAAGAATGAAGTCTTAACCTCTATATTTCAACCAAGATCGGACATGGCAAGTAACTTCTTGGAATCTAAGTTCCAATGCAACAGTTTGATAAACTCGTTGGATGGACTAGTTGGCAACTACAAACAGGGTTCTTAATGACACAACATCGGGGACATGGCACCTTGCGAGCATCCAACAAGCCACTAAAGGCTTTAATCAATCCTACTAGGGGCTCTTATATGTTTTACGGTAGTACCCCGTTCTGAAAGACACTATACGGCTAAGGCCTACATACCATGAGGACTTGACAGTTTAGTCTTATCCATTTATATACCGGCCCGAATGAAAAACCGGTTGGAGTTGCCTTCAAGTTCTCCTTTTGGATGTGTCTCTTAGGTAGGCCCCTCTAAAGGTGACTCAAAGCAATAAAATGCATTTTGAGTGTTTCTCTTGCACCCTAGATCACACAGAGTGCAAGGGGAGAGGATACACACTAAAAATGCACCAAAGACAAAATCACACAATTCAAACAATTGTTCGTTTTAGCCTCAAATCAATGATGAGTTCATTTTAAAGCACCAAGATGAAGTGTGAATTTTTCCTTGTTCAATTTTAAACCAAATCAAAAAGCTAGTAAGTTTCTAATGTTCAATTTTAGCCCTTTGCAACAAAAAATTGAAGTGTTCTTTCTTTAGAGCCTCAAAAAGAGGTGAGTTGATTCAAAATAGAAAATTAAAGCGTATAATGGAAGCCTTAAGCATTAAAAAATGCACTTTTGATTTCAAGTTTTTTAAATGTTGATTCCTTTAACTTCACTCTCGCTTGCTTTCACTCAATTGCAATGTTTGATTCCAATGTCAATCTTTACCTACAAAATAAAAACACAAAATTAGATTTTCCTTAAAAATCACAACTATGTTTAAAAATCAAGTTGGAAGTTTCGATCAACATTCAAATATTCAAAATCCACCAATAGCTAGATATACATTAATTGACTTTTCAACAAAGTGGTTAATTGTTTATGCAAAGAGTAATATGCATTAATTGATTTTCAACAAGGATTTTCCATAGGCATCCATTGATTCTACACATAATGATGGAGTCATTTTGATCCACTAGTTAAAGCATTAAAAACAAGATAATAAGCTTTAAGTATTTCACGAAAGACCTATTGTCAACAAAGATTTTATTCATTAAAAACATGAATCAAAATCTAAAGTTTGAGTTTGTATTTAATGAACCAACTATTGAAAAAAAAAGGACTGAGCAATGATATTAATGACAAAGCTTGTATCTCATTTAATCCAACTGCTCCTAGTCCCCTATCCTTGTTCAAGCAACTTTCTCAATAAATTTCCATCATGGTACTGGCAGGAATCCTTTGTATTATCCTCATGTGTATAGAAAGTGCTGCAAGCTATGCGCTGGTACCAAGTCCTTGGCCTCTCCACTCGAGCTTTTGATAATCTCGCCAAGGCATATCTCTGTTAAAAAAAAAGCAAATGCTATTAACAATGAATAACAGTCTTAAAGGAAACTTTCAAGCAAATGTATTTGGACATCGAGTAAATGCTTTCTTAAAAGCTTTCAAGCTGCGGTATTGTCAAGCTGTGAGGGCGCAATCTCGTCACCAACTATGCTAAAAAAATACAGAACTGTGGTGCGGGTCAAATCTATGCTATCATAAACGTATAGAAAGGAATATGAAGAGCTACGTACACACAACCAAGATGAGCCAACTAAGCAAAAAATTCAAAAAAACGTGGCCTAGCTTGTCATGACCCTCCATTCGATTATTGAGAAGATTAAATACTTCAACGACTAAATTACTTACTGAGTATGCATCTCATTAATGCCTTTATCACGAATGATTGTTCTAACTCGGTAGCTACTCATGATAGTAGATAGGATAAATGCAACTGTTACTACGGCCAACAACAGTGTTATTAGAGAAAGGGACAATTAAAGCTTCTAAAGGGAATCGGGCGCGAAGGATTCTTATGTTGACATCTCACTTGGAATTTGGAACTATTTTGCGTTGAGGCAACACGTCATGAGAAGGTGACATTTACTTCAACTACAAATTTTCTCCAATACCGGCAGTAAAAGGAAAGTAAGATTAACATACATTGCTTCAAAATGAAAATGTTTGCATTGCAATAAATTTCACGCAATGAAGTAGCCTCAAATTGGTAGAACTAATTCGTTGCAAGTTTACCCAACACCACTGATAAAAGCAATAAAGGGTTAGCAACAATTGATTAATAATGAAGGGGTTTGCATTGCCATTAACAACACATGTAATTAACAAGTAGGAGAGCACTAAGCAGTTATAGTTTCATACATGATATTTAGAACAAATACAATGATGAACAACAATTACAAAACTGATAACTCCAACCTAGACTACCGCGTTGGGCCTGTAGGTGTTAACAATAGTCCAAAATAAGCTGGAACCTCTGATATAAGCCCACGTACAGCTCCTTCTATTCCCCACAAACAAGCCACAACTTCCTTATTTATAGCTTCACCTCTAGGCAACCATTACCAGTATGCCCAAAAGAAATGTTTTGCAAGATATGCACAGAATGGACTCGTACAGGAGGCATTAAACCCAAAGACTGTAGTAAGTCTAATAGACACTATTTCGAGGGTGATGATGAGAGATAAATCTTGCAAGATATGCACAGAATGGACTCGTACAGGAGGCACTAAACCCATAGACTGCAGCAAGTCTAATAGACACTATTTTGAGGGTGATGATGAGAGATAAATCTTTGAAGATATGCATAGAATGGACTCATACATGAGGCGCTAAAAGATCAACCAACTTTTGAATTCCCAACATTAAACTCTGCAACAATGTATCAGTCACACTTTTCTTCCTCTCATTGATCTTTCCCTCCTCTGTGATGCACACAACTAAAAAAAAAATCACATATGCTCAAGTGAGAAAGGCATGTGAAGAATGCGGGTGTTTTGTGGTGGTGAATCATGGATTTAAGAGGGAGATTACTAGTGAGATGGTTTTAGCTGCTCAAGCTACATTTACACTCACCATAGGAACAGTGTTGCATTATGCTTCGAGGGGTGGTTATGTGGACATTGCTGAAGCCTTATTGGAAAAATTCAAGGGTATGGAACAATTCTGAATAAACAGGGTGAATCTTCTCTTTATATGACCTGTGATCATGCTGGATGTAAAGTAGCTATGTTGATGAAAACTCTTCCTTCTATTGACAATGTGAGTATGCAATGCCTAAAACAGAGTTCATAACTAAGAATGGATCCAAGATTTAAATGATAAACATAGAGTTAGAACGAATACAAAAATGATAACTCCTGAAATTGCTAGCAAATCTATTGTTTATTTAATAGATTTTCTACAAGGAATTCAAGATAATATATATATATATTTCATTTGTATGCAAGCATTATAGATTCAAGAAACTTCCTATTCAAGACCTCATAATCCATCTGTAATCTCTCAAACAAAAGCATAATCTATGTTTTAATTAAGACAAATGTAAACAAAGCAGATTTCAAAATGTAAACAAATCAGATTACAAAATGTAGTGGGTTCCCTCCTTCTAGTGCCATTTTGTGGATGCTAAATCTACAAATGGTCTAAAATTTGAACATATATTATTAGCAACACAACAAATTTTCACATCCATATGAAATATTGAATCATGCTTCATAATGCAATCTAAACAACAAAATATCAAATGAACTAAGTGAAAGCACAAGGAAGCAAGAATCAAACTCTATCTCATATTGGATTGGTGCTACTCTGATGTGAAAAGTATCCCTTCCCAACCCTTGCTAAGATAAGCTAAATGATATAATGCCAATGATGATGATGGTGGAAAAATCAGTTCTCCTGAAGAGAGTGACTTTACATGAGTGATTATGGAGGATTTGATCAAAGATGAAGCTTTCATTTATAGATTTTCAAAGGCTAAGAGTGCTCAACATGTAGGATGTGGGACTAAAGTTTAAGCCATGAGATGAGGACACTTGTCATCATGTGAGTGGTTGATGCATGTGCAAGATTTGGGAAATGTGCTGAAGAGGGGGAAATTTCAAATTTGAATTTGATAGTTAATGCTTGGTTTGAATTGTGCAAGGTACATGTAAGAGACATTAACTTCTTTGTTGGATGTACATTTCCACTTGATTTTGAATTCAAACTTGAGGGAATATTCCCCATAAATGCCATGTTGAAAGAAAATAAGGATTTAATAAATCAATAAATTGATTTATTTGTGCAAGTGGGGATATCTAGAGGATGCAAGTGGTTAGGATTAGCATTTAATCATGGTTAGATTAGTTTAATGATGATTAGGATGATTTGACCAATTTGACTTGATTGAGGGATTTAAATCAAATAAAAAGGAGATGAATGATGATTTGAGATTTAATTAAATAAATGATTGGTTTATTTAATCAAAGAGGGAATGATAGGCTTAAATTAAATAAAATTAATTTATTCAATTTAAGTGAATGACCTTAGGAGATTGAAATTGATTTACCCTAATGAATGGATGAGTGTCAATTTGATCGAATGCATAATGCTAATTTTGCGTTTCTACACTATTTATCTCTCTCCCACTCCCCCATCTCTCTCTAAAGTCTCTCTCTCCTACCCCCTCTCCCCCTCTCCCCTCTCCCCTTAACCCTTAAACCCTAAACCCTTGTACCCCCTACGCTTTATCTCTCTCCCACTCCCCCTTCTCTCAGTCTCTTCCTCCTACCCCTCTCCCTCTCTCCCTCTTCCCATAACCCTTAAACCCTAAACGCTTTTACCGTCTACCCTCTATCTCTCTCCCACTCCCTCCCTCCCTCTCTCTCAAGTCTCTCCCTCCTACCCACTCTCCCTCTCTCAAGTCTCTCTCTCACTCACTCCTTCTATCTCTAGATCCCCTCTACCCTCTACCCTTAAGCCTTAAACCCTTAAACACTATCTATCTCACTCACTCACTCCTTCCATCTTTAGATCCCCTCTACCCTCTATCCTTAAGCCTTAAACCCTTAAACCTTCGCTCTCTCTCTCAATCACTCCTATCTATAGATCCCCTCTACCCTCTACCCCTAAGCAAGTTAAACCCTTAAACCCTCTCTCTCTCTCAATCACTCCTTATATTTCTCTCCCCTCTACCCTTAAACCCTACACCCTTAAACCTCTATACCCTCTATCTCTCTCCCACTCCCTCCCCCTCTCTCTCTCTCTAGTCTGTCCCTCCTACCCTCTCTCTCTCAAGTCTCTCCCTCCTACCCTCTCCCTCTCTGCTCTCTCTCTCTCTCTCTCTCTCTCTCTCTCTCTCTCTCTCTCTCTCTCTCTCTCTCTCTCACTCCAAGTTCCCTTCTATCTCGAGGCTCCCCTCACCACCCTCTACCCTTAACCTTAAACTCGTGGGTCTTAAACCCTCTACCCTCTATCTCTCTTCCACTCCCTCCCCCTCTCTCTCTCTCTCTCAAGTCTCTCCCTCCTAGCCCCTCTCCATCTCTCCCCTCTACCCTTAACCCTCAAACCCTAAACCATTGTACCCTCTACCCTTTATCTCTCTCCCACTCCCCCCCCTCTCTCTCAAGTCTCTCCCTCCTAGACCCACTCTCTATCTCTCTCTCTCTCTCATTTACTCCTTCTATCTCTAGATCCCCCCTACCCTCTACCCTTAAACCCTCTCTCTCTCACTCACTCACTCCTTCCATCTCTAGATCCACTCTACCCTCTACCCTTAAGCCTTAAACCCTTAAACCCTCTCTCTCTCATTCACTCACTCCTATCTCTAGACCCCCTCTACCCTCTTCCCTTAAGTAGGTTAAACCCTTAAATCCTCTCACTCTCTCTCTCACTCCTATCTTGAGCTCCCCTCTAGCCTTAAACCCTTAAACCCTCTCTCTCACACTCACTCCTTCTATCTCGAGCTCCCCTCTAGCCTTAAACCCTTAAACCCTCTCTCTCACTCGCTCACTCCTATCTCGAGCTCCCTTGTACCCTTAAACCCTTAAACCCTCTCTCTCTCTCTCACTCACTCCTATCTTGATCTCCCCTCTACCCTTAAACCCTCTACCCTCTATCTCTCTCCCACTCCCTTCACATCTCTCTCTCAAGTCTCTCCTTCCTACTCTCGAGCTCCCTCTCTCTCTCTTACTCACTCCCTCTATCTCTCTCCCCTCTACCCTTAAACCTATATACCCTATATCTCTCTCTAACTCCCTCCCTCTCTCTCTCTCTATCAATTCTATCCCTCTTGCCCTCTCCCTTTCTCAAGTATCTCTCTCTCACTCACTCAAGTTAATTCTATCTCAATATCCCCTCTACCCTCTACCCTTAACCCTTAAACCCTAAACGGGTCTTAAACCATCTACCCTCTATCTCTCTCCCACTCCCTCCATCTCTCTTTCTCTCTCAAGTCTCTCCCTCACTCCCCTCTACCCTTAACCCTTAAACCATAAACCCTTGTACCCTCTACCCTTTATCTCTCTCCCACTCCCCCTTCTCTCTCTCAAGTCTCTCCATCCTAGACCTACTCTTCATCTCTCTCTCTCTCTCTCATTCCTTCTATCTCTAGATACCCTCTACCCTCTACCCTTAAGCCTTAAACACTTAAACCCTCTCTCTCTCTCACTCAATGCATGAAATAATTTGTATCCATCTATAATCATCATAACTCATATGTTATGATGAACTTCAAACTCATTCACATTGCCATAGATTTGGAGACTTAACCCTTCTTTCTACCTCTCTACTTGTTATAATTTTCTTTAAGATTCCCTACTAGAAGCATACAACTAGTGCCTATACTCATTAAATAGATTATATAAAATCTAAACTTCATTGGTTGAAGATTCCTAATAAGTTGTTATAATTTCAAGAAGAACATGAGGTGAAGAAAATAAAAATATTTCTTATTTCTTCTCCACTTTAATATATAATCTCACACCAAAACATCCATGTGAAACCTCCACCAACTTCTCAAAATGGTTGTATTTTATGGTGGACTAAATCCACCAAATGCATAAAATAATTTGTATCCATCTATAATCATCATAACTCATATGTTATGATGAACTTCAAACTCATTCACATTGCCATAGATTTGGAGACTTAACCCTTCTTTCTACCTCTCTACTTGTTATAATTTTCTTTAAGATGCCCTACTAGAAGCATACAACTAGTGCCTATTGTAACGCCCACCGTGCAAACCCCAAAGAACAACCACATAAAAAGCACACAATTTTAAAAAAAAATAAAAATAAATAATCAATATACAAATATTAAATAATCATATACATGATCATATACTTCATTTCATTATAATACAAATAACATAACCAACTATGTTCTTTGGGGCACACGAGGTCACATCGAATTAAACATTACAAAACATCAACACATAAGATACCATTCTAACAACAAAGGAACTATTAAAGACAACATTAGATATATACATAGATTCCATCATAAGGTAAAACCATGAGGAATCACATAGCCAAATAAGGATACAAGGTTGAAATTACATTACAACATCTTTTAAATATACAACATATCCATAAACATAATTTACATCATGATTCCCAATCATGTGGGATGAATACAATATACAAGATTATCAAAACGTATAGAGATCAACTGGTACAAATCTTCAACATGATGAGACTGGGCCAACAAACGTTGATGGGGAACCCAACGGTGTGCGGAGCATGTTCCACTCGACCACCCCCGTGCTAAGAGGTGACAGAGAAGTAACCCGGACCAAGACTATCAACCGACAAGAACCGAGGTACGAACATAACAAGAAGTACCAAACATAGAGCCACAACACAATACTCCAAATTGCAATAAAACAATACAGTATCATCCAATCATAGAGTTATAAGAGTACAAGGTCATAAGCCAAATATCAACAAGATTATACAAGACCACAAAATGCACCAAAGATAGTCCAAGGAAATAATCATAAATCAATTTAAGTCAATTCAAACAACAATCTTAACCAACTCCCATCACATACTTCCAAAGGAACACAATAAAGTAAAACACATGGGCAACTAGGGGAGAGTGTCATCGCATAGTCCTACATGGGCTATCCTGTGCTCTTCCTCCCAACTGGAGGCGCCGGTCCCATCTATCGCTATCCTGTGCCCTTCCTCCCAACTGGAGGCGCCGGTCCATAGGGTGACTCATGCGGAGCCGTAAACCTCTCGTGAAGACGAGGTCACGACCTTGCCGACCACGGCCTTCTCAGCCTTCCATTAGTTTGCGGAAGCACTAATGAAGACGAGGCATCCATTTAAAAATCTTATAATGATATTACTACCCAACCCTCCTAAGTTAATTATTAGGTTTTCACTTGATTACTAACTCACTCGTGGGTTATCCTGTGCCCTTCCCCTTAAGCGGGGCACTGGCCCCCACGAGGAGCCACTCTCCCTAGAGACCCAACCAAAACCAAAAAGAAACAGGGGTTGTACCATCACAATCATGCACATTGAAATACAACAATAATAACACGCGAGGCATAACCCATCTTGCTAATGAGTACATTATCAAAATCTCACAAGTCTATACGCCTCATTCTCAAATCATGACATATCAAATACTCATAAGGAAAAGGCATTAATCCAACAAAATCACAATCCTCTGGAAGACTACAGTTTCAGAATACTTTCATAAAATTAACAGGGTTCCCACACCAATGAACTAACAATGTCCCGAACCCAACAAGTCTACAAGACTCAACTTCACAAAAAAAACATAAAAAGATAACTTATTTAATTCCATAGTAAATTCCATTTCCACAATATACACATTAAAAACAAGAATTAAATAATCAATGCTGACACATATTCATAAATTTCCTTTTCACTATATTATCATATTAAAGTTCATAATTAATCAAATTAATAAAAATTCCTTTCTATTTTCATATTTTCATTGCTATAATAAAATTTTGTTTTATTTAGACCAGAAAAAGAAACAATCTGTTTACAGACAGAATTAATTAATTAATTTAATAGTTAAATTGGTGACTTACAAAATATAATTAAATGAATTAATAAATATATATATATGTAAATATATATATATTTATGTACGTTATAATATAAAAAAGAATTTTTGTTTTAAAAATAAAGCACATGTTCGAAGCTCTACCATTTCGAATGAAAGGACCATCCAAAGGAACGGGGTTATACCCGGCCGTGGACAGTCTACGGACTGTTCACAGTAGTCCGAAGGACTGCCGTGGACAGTTGGCAGACTGTCGCACCAGTACTAAGGCCGGCTGGGTGGTGGGTACGGCCAAGGCCGAACCACCACTTAGTCAGGGGTTTACAATACTGAGAAGATCAATAAGGCCGACGGAAGTACAACGAAACTTGAAAACTTAGAATTAAATTTACATTTAATATTTATATATATATATATATATATATGTGTATTTATATATATCTAGTATATATATATACATATATATAATGTATTTTAAATATTTTGAAAACAGGGAATGATAATCAACTGTACAAGTTAATGTATATATTTATATATAAAATGTATTTGTAAAATATATATATTAATGAGAATATACACAACCCATAAATTCATAGTAAGGGGATTATTCTTTATTTATTTTTTTCAGAACAAAACTATAGTAATACTGTTTATTTCCAGAACCCAACCAAAATTTCATTCCAATAAACAACAATCCCGAATCCCAGTAAAATTTCTTTCGATTGAATAACAGTCCAAAACATTTCTAAAGACCCCGTAGAGTTTTATTTCAACAAACATTTAATTTCAAACCTCAAGAGGAAATTTCATTCACGAAAACAATTTTTATTTCATTTGTTGCTACAGAAAGAAGATAATTGAAAAGGAGAAAAAGAACTTGGGTGTCCTGTGCCTGTAGAGGATCTGTGGAAGCTTTTTCCTGAGCTTGATCAAATCCTTTCTGCAGAGCTATTCCTTCGCTGCTGAATGTCTCCATCAACAGATCCAAAACCTTCCTCAGGCTGAACCTTCTTCAATAAATTTTCCAGAATAACAGAAAAGAATGCAATACTCCTCTAAAATGACAGAAAAAGGTGAATGCAAAATTTCTCCAGAAACAGAAAGAGAGAATGCAACCCTGTACAAAGAAAAACCCCTAAATAAAATCAACACTCAGGAAATATTTTCCGTTTCCTCTTCCCGTGAATACCAGAAGTCACTTCTCTGGAAATAAATAAAAATAATTGTTAACCCAATGATTCCTTTTGTTGCCTTTTTACATGCATTTGGATTTCAATTTTTTTTATCATGCATTTGTTGAAATGAAAACCCATTCCCTAAAATAATTTTCCTTTTGTTACAAGAATATTCGATTTGACCAATTAAAAATTTAAATATATTCAAATCCACAAAATTTAACTTTTTATTTATTTATTTATATATCATCTCCACAAACACTTTATTAAATAATCACATGCCCATTAAAATAATTGAAATCAACCATTTGCAAGATTTTCAAAATAAATTTAATATTTTCACAAACTACTAATATTTATTTATTTATTTATTAATTTTTTTTTGCTTTATTTTATTAATTGTTTAATTATTTAAATCACAACATAAAACCATACACCACATTAGATAAGTCATAAAATCACAATTACATAAAAAGACTAACGTAACAACAAAATGGCTACGACCAAGACGTACAAAACCAAGAAGGTACAAGACAGTTGACATCTTGAGACAGAGTTACTTCCATGTCACCTTTGTTCAACTTCTTGCCGTTGGGTTGGTTCGATGCTTGCCCTATCCTATCGAAATAGGTGGAATCGAGTCTTATTCCTGCCAAGCCTGCATCCAACAAGGTGGTACACAACATACATACATATAATCAATTACAAAGCATCGTGAGAAGGATTTGTAGTGTAGCAGGGCACTCGCGAACGAATGATGCTACCCTGTCCCCTCACCAAATCATATCATCATCTATTGCATTATAGAATTACATTAATTCGCATCAATTACTATTCTCTAGCCTACTGCATTCCAATTAACTCCATAAAAATAATCGTAATAAAAATGTCATTATAATATCCATGGCATCATAAGAGTAATATAATTAGAACAATCTAAGCTACCACAACATAACATCAACAGTATCATCAAAACCACAATGTGCCAAAAAAAACTACAGAGAATGTCAAGAACAAGCAACAACATGAGGGGCATTACACCTATACTCATTAAATAGCTTATATAAAAGCTAAACTTCATTGGTTGAAGATTCCTAATAAGTTGTTATCATTTCAAGAACATGAGGTGAAGAAAATACAAATTTTTCTTATTTCTTCTCCACTTTAATATATAATATCACACCAAAACATCCATGTGAAACCTCCACCAACTTCTCAAAATGGTTGTATTTTATGGTGGACTAAATCCACCAAATGCATGAAATAATTTGTATCCATCTATAATCATCATAACTCATATGTTATGATGAACTTCAAACTCATTCACATTGCCATAGATTTGGAGACTTAACCCTTCTTTCTACCTCTCTACTTGTTATAATTTTCTTTAAGATGCCCTACTAGAACCATACAACTAGTGCCTATACTCATTAATAAGTTTTATTAGGAGTTGTCTAGTCGTAGAGAGCTAAAATAGTTCCTAAGAACTCATGTCCATTTTGGTAGCTAACAAACTCTTGACATTACTACCTCATCATTTCTCTCTAGAAACTCATGTTCATTAAGGTAGCTAACAAACTCTAGTGTAGTCATTCTATCATGTTTTCAAAAAATACATCAAAACCATTTATAATATCCTTTCCAAAGCCACATTCTCATGGTTCTCATAGTCAAAAGCTAAGGCTAAGAATAAATTCAACAATCAAGATGAAGAATCAAGTAGTAGGAAATCTTTGAGGCTATCCTTCCTCAAATTTAACACAAGATTGTAGCTTAGACTACAGGTGACTAAATGGGGTGCAAGGATTGAAATTGGTTGGGATAAAATGAGCAAGCAACCTCTAATTGTTTTCTTTTTATTAGAGGCAAAACATGATTTTATGAGAGTTAAAAGCCATGTCTTTTTCATTATTTAATTTCATACATGTAATACCCCTCATACTGTTTAGACTTATTATTTTCTATGGTTTGGTTGGATACTGTGATGATACTGTTATTGTTTGATTTGGCTTGCTAGACGTTAGATGATGATGTTATTTCATTATGGACATGATTATTTCATATGACATTATGGTTGGCTATATTAGTTGATTTTCAGAATTATGATATGATGCAGTGATTTAATTTAATATGTTATAAGATGATTGTTAGTTAGAAATGTTAATTTATTGGTTATATTATAATTGTTAGAATAGGTGTGATGAAGGACAACATAGCATCACTCGTTCGTGAGTGCCCTGTTATGTTGCGATTCCTTCTCACAATGCAGTGCTTTAATTTAATGCTTTGATTTTATATATATATGTATGCACATGTACACAACTTCACTTGTATGCAGGATTTGCAAGTACAAGTCTCGATTCCACCTGCTTCGGCAGGATAGGGTGAGCACCTATAGCCCAATGGTTAAATGTTGAAACAGAGGTGATGATGAAGTCCTCCCGTCCCATGATGCCAGATCGTCTCGTTTGATTGGTATTGTTCATTTTTGTAATTGTCGTCATTTGTGGTTTGTGTGTTGTATTTTGTCGTCTTTTGATTAATGTTGGTACTTTATATGTTGTGGTGTATTCGATTTTAATGATGGAAGTAATAGTTGTTTTAATGTTAGATTTAAACTCTTTTTATATATTTAGATGATTTAATTATTTTTGAAAGTCATATATTTAAATTAAATGATAATTAAATATTAAATGTGTCTTAATTATTTTAATCAATTATCTGGTGGAGGATAATTATTAGAATAATTTATTTAAATTAAATAAGTAATGTGATGTGCAAGTAAAGTTGCAAAAATAGAAATTAAAACAATAAAACAAATAAAAGAATGAAAAGATTGGGACAGCAAATAAGAATAGAGATCTAGGTAAAAAGCTGGCTTTTAAAGAATTGTTTTCTTTTATTTTTGATTTTTTTTAGAGTTTTTGTGAGAGATGGATGATATATTTTTATTTAATTAAAATTTTTGGGGGTTACACACACACAGAGGATATTAGTTATAGAAGTTGTAGAAGATATGGGCTTTGGATTCTGAAATTTTAGAAAGGATATTGGATTCTTTTGCTTTATTTTGAGGAGAGTTCTTGAAAGGGATGGGAAATCTGTTACTGGGTTGCTTTGGAGAAATTTTCTGAACAGAGAATCGGTTCGAGATTTGAGCATGGTGACTCGGAGGAGATTTGAAGTAGGAAGGAGGAGCTCTTCGTAAAGACCGTCAGAAACAATCTTCATCAGATTCTCAAGAAGCGCAGGACTCCAGGTTCCCGTCTCTATCTTTGATTTCTCTGAAGTTGCAAAATAAACAAAAATTATGATTTGAATGAATTTGTGTTGCATATAAACAAAAAAATCTGTCTGTGATTTAGATTTAAATGATTTCTTTGAGATTAGAAAATAAATAAACAAATAGGCCTTCTTGAAAGAAAACCCATGTTGAAATTAGAGATAATGTTGCAAACAACCAAAAAGAAACTCCTCAATTTCTATTTGAATATATTCAACCTCTTTATTATTCCTGTGGAAAAGAACGATCTTTGTTTGTTTTAATGAAATTGAAATATTATTTTAGGAATCAATAATATGTATTTAAAAATTATGGTGATTCTGTTTATTACACAGAAAATTGTATTTCCTGTGTTTAGATTACTGTGTTATATTTGTGTTATATATATATATATTATATACATATTTCGTATATATATATATATATATATATATATATATATATATATATATATTGTTATATTTATTAAAATCGTTTTGTCTTGTTTTCAAAAAAAATTCATCATATTGAAATTTTTGAAATTCCGTGTTCTGTATCGAGCGAATGAATTTCGCTTTTCTGGTATCCGTGCTAAAATAAAAAATATATATATATATATATAAAATAATTTTTTTTTTAAAAATGGAAATCGAAATTGTTAGTTTTAAAAAATAAAATTAAATGTATGGGAGTTTTTGCCGTACCCACCCCATACCCCCACTTGTTGTTCGCAGGTGGAGGACGGACGCGCAGCTTCCTACGATCACTGCGCTAGCTGTGTCTGGACTCATGGCTAATGCATCGTGCTAGCTTGCACGGCTAGCCATTGTAAGTTTTAAAAGTTTTTTTATTTATTTTAACTTTTAACTATATATATATATATAAATATATATATATATATAAATATATATATATATATATAATATATATATATATATATATATATATATATATAAATATATATATATATATATATAAATATATATATATATATTTATATATATATAAATAAATAAATATATATATATTTAAATATATTTGTTTCATTTAATATTATTTTTTATTAGAAAAAAAAATAAAAAAAAATGAATAAATAAAAAAAAATGAAAGTTATATTAATTATTTATTCTAATATTAAAGAAATCTAATTTTTATTTGGGGATTAATTATTAAAGTTTTTATTGAGTTAAATTAAATTATTGTATTATGTTATTCGACTTTAGAAAATTAATTTTATTGTGGTGTGGAAACTATGGTTCATTGTGGACAAGTAAATTACATGGATTTTGTCGAGCAGGTGTTTCGTATATCGTTTTATAATGGAAATGTTTTATGGTTTCGAGTTAATTGTTACCTTTGGTTATGAAGTCGTGTGATCTAGTTATTGTGTTCTTTTTAATAGTTATAAACTTCACTCATGATGTGGGAACCCTATTATCAATTTGTGAAAACCTTGTTCCAGAGGCTTGTTATTTAAAAATGTTATTCTCGCTTTGGTTGTGCGTTGGAGTTATTGGTTTTATGTCTGGAAGGGTTGAACGATTTTGTAAGACTTTTGATTATGAGTAATCGTGAGAGGGTTAATGCCTTGTGTTTTTATAGTCGGTTTATGCTTTATTGATGTTAGTTCAACCCTTGCCTGCTTTGAGATATGTTAGGGGTCATAGGGAGAGTGGCTCTTCGTGGGCGCTAGCGCCTCGAAAGGAGGAAGTGCTCAGGGGAACCCACGTAAGAGTAGTTAAACAAGTGATAACCTAAAAAATAGAATTTAGGGGGATGGGTAGTAAAGCACACAAGATAAATAAAACTGGATTCCTCGTCTATGCATTAGGGCTACTGTAGACTAGTGATAGACTGAGTAGGTCATGGTCGGCAAAGTCGTAGTCTCATTTTCATGAGAGATTATTGACTCCGCATGAGCTACCCTATGGTGCCAGCACCTCAGTTAGGAGGAAGGGCCAGGAGATCCATAGATGGGTGCCAGCGCCTCAGTTGGAGGAAGTGCCAGGGGATCCCATGAGAGCTATGCGATGACACTCTCCACTTGACACCCTTGTGTTTTGTTTGTAGTTGCCTCTGGATATTGTATCTTTATGATGCTTTTGATTCTTGTGAATTTTTTTCATGATTGTTAATTGATGGTACTTCATGTTATTGTGATGAGTTATTAGTTTAACTTGTTATGTGATTTGTGAACGTTGATGGTGGTTCATTGTATGCTTTGGGTTGTACTTGTTTTGTATCATGTTGTTGTTGAGTCGGTCTGACATTCATGGTCGGGTTCTCTTCCTCGTCACCTCTGAGCACGGCGGGGTGAGTTACTTGTAATTCACATGGTTGGGTGGAACGTGCTCCGCACCCATTGGGTTCCCCATCAGCATCCTGTCTTCTCAGCATTCCACAGTGGAGTTGTACCAGTAATCATTTGTATTTCATATTTCATTATTCTTGTATCAATCCCCATGTTGGGAAATTCAATGTAATTCATTTATTAAGAGATTGTAACGTAACTTTAAAACAATGATGTAATAGTTAGGATTATTTGTATCTTTATTAAGAGATTTATTATGGATGTATTATGTGATGTTTATTATACTCGCATCATGGTTATTGGATGTATCATTGGTTATGGTTATTATAAAGTAAATCGTTATGTTGTAATCTTTATCTTTATTTCCGTTTAGTGTTGCGATGTAACCTCACGTGCCCCAGAGAACTAAGTGTGTTAATGGTATGTAATATGCTATGTGATTACGGTTTAATGATATTTGCATGTTTAATTTAATTGTTTTAAAAATTTTAAAAAAAAATTATTTGCTATGTGTGTGTTCTCTGGGGTTTGCACGGCGGGCATTACAACTTGGTATCAGAGCCAAGGTTGCAAACACTAGGGTCTTTGGGTAGTGTAGTCCATTAGGTTACCGTACGTGCAACTCTTGAGCTCATTTTGTACTTTACCTTGTTAAGCAGAATTATGCCTCGAGGTAGAGGACGTGGCCGTGCAAGAGGCCGTGGTGCCGGTTGTAGAGCAAACCGGTGAAGCCCCTCAGTTCCTAGTTCCCATGGTTCTGAGCATGAGGAACAACAGAGTCTTCACAACATTCCATCAGGTGGCCAGAATCCGGCATAGCCTGGTCTAGATGGTCAATTACAGCATATACTTCGAGAGATTCTTGACCGATTGGGACCCAGGCTAGATGAGGTGCACTAGGTTGAGAGGGAGAGAGAGAGGTCTCCGAGGTGCAGGGATACAGATGTGGTTCAGGATGCAGTCATAGCAGGCCATATGAGAGATCTGATGAGGGCACACCCTCCCACTTTTGATGGTTCTGGAGGAGGTCTAGAGGCTGAGACCTGGTTAATTGACTTAGATCGTTGCTTCACTATGTACCCCTACGGTAGCAATACCAAGGCTTGGTGCGCGGTTATGCACCTGCGAGGCTTCGCATCTACGTGGTGGCATCTTGAGGAACAAAAGTTACACCTTGATATCAGTATGGTCACTTGGGAGTTGTTTTTAGACAGGTTCAGGGCTTGCTTCCTCTCAGACCATTGGAGGAAGCGCAGGACGGACGAGTTTCATGATCTCAAACAATTATCTATGTCAGTGGAGCAGTACGAGCGGCGCTTCTATGAGTAGAAGCAGTATGCAGGGATTAACCACGATGAGGGCATGTTAGTGCAGCACTTTGTTCGGGGCCTTAATGCTCGCATCAGTGGTGGAGTGCAAGTCTTCGAGGCGAAGACGATGGAAATGGCAGTTGAGAAGGCTCGCTTAGTGGAGGAGAATTTGGCCATGGCCTTGGGTGGTCACATTGGACTGCAGATTGGTAGTGCGCCTACACGTGGTTTTAGCACTCATGGAGGTCAGTCACAAGGAGCAGTATCTTCTAGGAACATGAATCCACCCTCTAAAGGGGGTCAGCAACATCAGCAACAGCAGCATCAGGAACAACAATCGCAGCTGAAGCATGAAAACTTTCAATCTCAGCAGGGTGGCAATTCGCAGTTTCATAGGGATCAGAACAGGATCAGGCACCAAGTTCGACAGGAATGTTTTGCACAGCCTGCACCTAGTTTTCAGTAAGTGCCGAGTCGAGGAAGCTTTCAACAATCCAATGCTCCATCCGAGGCAGAGGATTTGGCGGAGGTACTGGTTGCTACTCCTGTGGGAAGCAAGGACATATCGCTAGATTGTGTCCACAAAAGAGCACTTCTGGATTTAATCAGAGGCCTGCTGCTTCTGAGCCGACGGTGGGAGATGTGGGTAGGTCTCATCAAGTGTTTTCCGTAGTTGACGATCGCCAGGCTGGGTACCAGGATGCAGGCGTAGAGGCTTCTGGTAGAGGACGAGGTTCTGGCTTAGTAGCTCGTGAGTAAGCTCGAGAGGGTTCGATGGTGTCCTAAACGTTGTGATCTTGGCGTCATGGGAGGATGTCTCCCTTATTTGAGAATCTTAATTTTTTTCTATTCTTTTATTTAATGGCTTCTAGGAGTAAGCCATGTCCTAGGGGGGAGGATGTAATACCCCTCATACTGTTTAGACTTATTATTTTATGTGCTTTGGTTGGATACTGTGATGATACTGTTATTGTTTGATTTGGCTTGCTAAACGTTAGATGATGATGTTATTTCATTATGGAAATGATTATTTCATATGACATTATGGTTGGCTATATTAGTTGATTTTCAGAATTATGATATGATGCAGTGATTTAATTTAATATGTTATAAGATGATTGTTAGTTAGAAATGTTAATTTATTGCTTATATTATAATTGTTAGAATAGGTGTGATGAAGGACAACATAGCATCACTCGTTCGTGAGTGCCCTATTATGTTGTGATTCCTTCTCACAATGCAGTGCTTTAATTTAATGCTTCGATTTTATATATATATGTATGCACATGTACACAACTTCACTTGTATGCAGGATTTGCAGGTACAAGTCTCGATTCCACCTGCTTCGGCAGGACAGGGTGAGCACCTATAGCCCAACAGTTAAATGTTGAAACAGAGGTGACGATGAAGTCCTCCCATCCCATGATGTCAGATCATCTCGTTTGATTGGTATTGTTCATTTTTGTAATTGTCGTCATTTATGGTTTGTGTGTTGTATTTTGTCGTCTTTTGATTAATGTTGGTATTTTATATGTTGTGGTGTATTCGATTTTAATGATGGAAGTAATAGTTGTTTTAATGTTAGATTTAAACTCTTTTTATATATTTAGATGATTTAATTATTTTTGAAAGTCATATATTTCAATTAAATGATAATTAAATATTAAATGTGTCTTAATTATTTTAATCAATTATCTGGTGGAGGATAATTATTAGAATAATTTATTTAAATTAAATAAGTAATGTGATGTGCAAGTAAAGTTGCAAAAATAGAAATTAAAACAATAAAACAAATAAAAGAATGAAAAGATTGGGACAGCAAATAAGAATAGAGATCTAGGTAAAAAGCTGGCTTTTAAAGAATTGTTTTCTTTTATTTTTAATTTTTTTTAGAGTTTTTGTGAGAGATGGACAATATATTTTTATTTAATTAAAAATTTTGGGGGTTACACACACACAGAGAATATTAATTACAGAAGTTGTAGAAGATATGGGCTTTGGATTCTGAAATTTTAGAAAGGATATTGGATTCTTTTGCTTTATTTTGAGGAGAGTTCTTGAAAGGGATGGGAAATCTGTTACTGGGTTGCTTTGGAGAAGTTTTCTGAACAGAGAATCGGTTCGAGATTTGAGCACAGTGACTTAGAGGAGATTTGAAGCAGGAAGGAGGAGCTCTTTGTAAAGACCGTCGGAAACAATCTTCATCAGATTCTCAAGAAGCGCAGGACTCCAGGTTCCCGTCTCTATCTTTGATTTCTCTGAAGCTGCAAAATAAACAAAAATTATGATTTGAATGAATTTGTGTTGCATATAAACAAAAAAATCTGTCTGTGATTTAGATTTAAATGATTTCTTTGAGATTAGAAAATAAATAAACAAATAGGCCTTCTTGAAAGAAAACCCATGTTGAAATTAGAGATAATGTTGCAAACAACCGAAAAGAAACTCCTCAATTTCTGTTTGAATATATTCAACCTCTTTATTATTCCTGTGGAAAAGAATGATCTTTGTTTGTTTTAATGAAATTGAAATATTATTTTAGGAATCAATAATATGTATTTTAAAATTATGGTGATTCTGTTTATTACACAGAAAATTGTATTTCCTGTGTTTAGATTACTGTGTTATATTTGTGTGTTTTATATATATATATATATTATATACATATTTCGTATATATATATATTGTTATATTTATTAAAATCGTTTTGTCTTGTTTTCAAAAAAAAATTCATCATATTGAAATTTTTGAAATTCCGTGTTCTGTATCGGGCGAATGAATTTCGCTTTTCTGGTTTCCGTGCTAAAATAAAAATAAATATATATATATATATATATATATATATATATATATATATATATATATATATATATATAATTTTTTTTTTTTAAAATGGAAATCAAAATTGCTAGTTTTTAAAAAAAAAAAAAAAATGTATGGGCTGCTTTGGGGGTCGGTCGTGGGTCAGTAATCTACAATTCCATACCCCCAATCGTTTAGGCTGACACAAAGAGTCCCGGATGATCGGTCATAGCTAGCCCCATGCCAGATCACGCTAAGATAAGAGTCGCTTGGACCTGCTGTGTGTACCGCGAAGCCGCATTCAGTCACCTACAGCCATTGTAAGTTTTAAAAGTTTATTTATTTATTTTAACTTTAACTATATATATATATATATATATTTATTTATATATATATAAATAAATATATATATATATATATTTAAATATATTGTTTTATTTAATATTTTGTAGAAATAAAAATAAAATAAATGAATAAAAAATAAAAATGAAAGTTATTTTACCATTGAATTTGGTATTAAAGAAATGTAATTTTTTATTTGGGAATTAATTATCAAAGTTTTTATTTAATAAAATAAAATTAATGTATTATGTTATTCAACTTTAGAAAATTAATTTTATTTTGGTGTAGAAATCATGGTTCATTGTGGACAAGTAAATTGGCATGGATTTGGTCGAAAGCGTGTGTTTCGAGCATCGCTTTATAATGGAAATGTTTTATGGTTTCGAAAGCTAATTGTTACCTTTGCTATGAAGTCATGTGATCCGGTTATTGGCGCTTCTTTTAATAGTTATAAACTTCAATTAAGGATGTGGGGAACCCTATTGTCAATTTGTGAAACCTTTGTTCCGTAGGCTTGTTATTTAAAAATGCTTATTCTCGGCCGGTTTTGTGCGCTTTTGGAGTTATTGGTTTTATGTCTGGAAGGGTTGAACGGTTTTGTAAGACTTTTGATTATGAGTAATCGCGAGAGGGGTAATGCCTTGTGTGTTTATATTCAGTTTATGCTTTAATGATGTTAGTTCAACCCTTGCCTGCTTTGAGATATGTTAGGGTCATAGGGAGAGTGGTTTCTTCGTACGGGCCGGAAGTGTGAAGTGCTCGTGAACCCACGTATATAGTTAAAACAAGCATGGCGTCCTAAAAAATAGAATCAGGGGATGGGTGGTAAAGCACACAAAGATAAGTTAAACCGATTCCCGCCCAGCGCATTATTAGCCATCAGACTAGTGATAGATCGAGTAGGTCGGGTCTAAAGTCGTAGGTCTCCACTTTCTTACGGAGAGATTGCTGATCTTCAAGATACAATTCTATGGTGCCGAAGCGACCTCAGCTTAGGGAGGAAGGCCGTGGAGATCCATAGGGATGGGTGTCGACGCCTCGGGCTTGAGGAAGTGCCAGGGGATCCCATGAGAGCTATGCGATGACACTCTCCACTTGACACCCTTGTGTTTTGTTTGTAGTTGCCTCTGGATATTGTATCTTTATGATGCTTTTGATTCTTGTGAATTTGTTTCATGATTGTTAATTGATGGTACTTCATGTTATTGTGATGAGTTATTAGTTTAACTTGTTATGTGATTTGTGAACGTTGATGGTGGTTCATTGTATGCTTTGGGTTGTACTTGTTTTGTATCATGTTGTTGTTGAGTCGGTCTGACATTCATGGTCGAGTTCTCTTCCTCGTCATCTCTGAGCATGGGGGGGTGAGTTACTTGTAATTCACATGGTTGGGTGGAACGTGCTCCGCACCCGTTGGGTTCCCCATCAACATCCTATCTTCTCAGCATTCCGCAGTGGAGTTGTACCAGTAATCATTTGTATTTCATATTTCATTATTCTTGTATCAATCCCCATGTTGGGAAATTCAATGTAATTCATTTATCAAGAGATTGTAACATAACTTTAAAATAATGATGTAATAGTTAGGATTATTTGTATCTTTATTAAGAGATTTATTATGGATGTATTATGTGATGTTTATTATACTTGCATCATGGTTATTGGATGTATCATTGCTTATGGTTATTATAAAGTAAATGGTTATGTTGTAATCTTTATCTTTATTTCCGTTTAGTGTTGCGATGTAACGTCATGTGCCCCAGAGAACTAAGTGTGTTAATGGTATGTAATATGCTATGTGATTACGGTTTAATGATATTTGCATGTTTAATTTAATTGTTTTAAATTTTTTTTTAAAAAAAATTGCTATGTGTGTGTTCTCTGGGGTTTGCACGGCGGGCGTTACAACTTGGTATTAGAGCCAAGGTTGCAAACACTAGGGTCTTTGGGTAGTGTAGTCCATTAGGTTACCGTACGTGCAACTCTTGAGCTCATTTTGTACTTTACCTTGTTGCGCAGAATTATGCCTCGAGGTAGAGGACATGGCCGTGCAAGAGGTCGTGGTGCCAGTTGTAGAGCAAACTGGCGAAGCCCCTCAGTTCCTAGTTCCCATGGTTCTGAGCATGTGGAACAACAGAGTCTTCACAACATTCCATTAGGTGGCCAGAATCCGGCACAGCCTGGTCTAGATGGTCAGTTACAACATATACTTGGAGAGATTCTTGACCGATGGGGACCCAGGCCAGATGAGGTGCACCAGGTTGAGAGGGAGAGAGAGAGGTCTCCGAGGCGCAGGGATACAGATGTGGTTCACGATGCAGTCATATCAGGCCATATGAGATATCTGATGAGGGCACACCCTCCCACTTTTGATGGTTCTGGAGGAGGTCTAGAGGCTGAGACCTGGTTAATTGAATTAGATCGTTGCTTCGCTATGCACCCCTATGGTAGCAATACCAAGGCTCGATGCACGGTTATGCACCTACGAGGCTTCACATCTACTTGGTGGCATCTTGAGGAACAAAAGTTACACCTTGATATCAGTATGGTCACTTGGGAGTTGTTTTTAGACAGGTTCAGGGCTCGCTTCCTCTCAGACCATTGGAGGCAGGGCAGGGCGGACGAGTTTCATGATCTCAAACAGTTATCTATGTCAGTGGAGCAGTACGAGCGACGCTTCTATGAGTTGAAGCAGTATGCAGGGATCAACCACGATGAGGGAATGTTAGTGCAACACTTTGTTCAGGGCCTTAATTCCCGCATCAGTGGTGGAGTGCGAGTCTTCGAGGTGAAGACAATGGAAATGGCAGTTGAGAAGGCTCGCTTAGTGGAGGAGAATTTGGCCATGGCCTTGGGTGGTCACATTCGACTGCAGATTGGTAGTGCGCCTACACGTGGTTTTAGCACTCATGGAGGTCAGTCACAAGGAGCAGGATCTTCTAGGAACAGGAATCCACCCTCTAAAGGGGGTCAACAACATCAGAAATAGCAGCATCAGGAACAACAATCGCAGCCAAAGCATGAAAACTTTCAATCTCAGCAAGGTGGCAATTCGTAGTTTCGTAGGGATTGGAACAGGATCAGGCACCAAGTTCGACAGGAACGTTTTGCACAGCTTGCACCCAGTTTTCAGTCAGTGCCGAGTCGAGGAAGCTTTCAACAATCCAATGCTCCATCCGAGGGCAGAGGATTTGGCCGAGGTACTGGTTGCTACTCCTGTGGGCAGCAAGGACATATTGCTAGATTGTGTCCACAAAAGAGCACTTCTGGATTTTATCAGAGGCCTGCCGCTTCTGAGCCAATGGTGGGAGATGTGGGTAGGTCTCATCAAGTGTTTTCCGTAGTTGACGATCGCCAGGCTGGGTACCAGGATGCAGGCGTAGAGGCTTCTGGTAGAGGATGAGGTTCTGGCTTAGGAGCTCGTGAGTGAGCTCGAGAGGGTTCGATGGTGTCCTAAATGTTGTGATCTTGGCGTCATGGGAGGATGTCTCCCTTATTTGAGAATCTTAATTTTTTTCTATTCTTTTATTTAATGGCTTCCAGGAGTAAGCCATGTCCTAGGGGGGAGGATGTAATACCCCTCATACTGTTTAGACTTATTATTTTATGTGCTTTGGTTGGATACTGTGATGATACTATTATTGTTTGATTTGGCTTGCTAGACATTTAGATGATGATGTTATTTCATTATGGACATGATTATTTCATATGACATTATGGTTGGCTATATTAGTTGATTTTCAGAATTATGATATGATGCAGTGATTTAATTTAATATGTTATGAGATGATTGTTAGTTAGAAATGTTAATTTATTGGTTATATTATAATTGTTAGAATAGGTGTGATGAAGGACAACATAGCATCACTTGTTCGTGAGTGCCCTGTTATGTTGTGATTCCTTCTCACAATGCAGTGCTTTAATTTAATGCATTGATTATATATATATGTATGCACATGTACACAACTTCACTTGTATGCAGGATTTGCAGGTACAAGTCTCGATTCCACCTGCTTCGGCAAGACAGGGTGAGCACCTATAGCCCAACGGTTAAATTTTGAAACAGAGGTGACGATGAAGTCCTCCCTTCCCATGATGTCAGATCGTCTCGTTTGATTGGTATTGTTCATTTTTGTAATTGTCGTTATTTGTGGTTTGTGTGTTGTATTTTGTCGTCTTTTGATTAATGTTGGTATTTTATATGTTGTGGTGTATTCGATTTTAATGATGGAAGTAATAGTTGTTTTAATGTTAGATTTAAACTCTTTTTATATATTTAGATGATTTAATTATTTTTGAAAATCATATATTTCAATTAAATGATAATTAAATATTAAATGTGTCTTAATTATTTTAATCAATTATCTGGTGGAGGATAATTATTAGAATAATTTATTTAAATTAAATAAGTAATGTGATGTGCAAGTAAAAGTTGTAAAATAGAAATTAAACAATAAAACAAATAAAAGAATGAAAAGATCGAACAACAACAAGAATAATAGAGATCTAGGTGAAAGTCGGGCTTTAAAATATTAGAACGATTTTCTTTATTTTGATTTTTCAGAAGTTTTGTGAGATGGACTATATATTTTTATTTAATTAAAAATTTTGGGGGTTACAATAATACTTAGGATATTAGTTACAAAAGCTAGAAATATATGGGCTTTGGATCTGGAAATTTTAGGAAAGCGATATTGATTCTTTTGCCTTTATTTTGAGGAGAGTTCTTGAAAGGGATGGGAAATCTGTTACTGGGTTGCTTTGGAGAAGTTTTCTGAACAGAGAATCGGTTCGAGATTTGAGAACGGTGACTTAGAGGAGATTCAAAGCAGGAAGGAGGAGCTCTTTGTAAAGACCGCTCTAAACAATCTTCATCGTGATTCCTCAGCAGTTTACGACTCTAGGTTCCCGCCTCTATCTGACTGAAGTTGCAAATAAACAAAAATTATGATTTGAATGAATTTGTGTTGCATATAAACAAAAAAATCTGTCTGTGATTTAGATTTAAATGATTTCTTTGAGATTAGAAAATAAATAAACAAATAGGCCTTCTTGAAAGAAAACCCATGTTGAAATTAGAGATAATGTTGCAAACAACCGAAAAGAAACTCCTCAATTTCTGTTTGAATATATTCAACCTCTTTATTATTCCTGTGGAAAAGAATGATCTTTGTTTGTTTTAATGAAATTGAAATATTATTTTAGGAATCAATAATATGTATTTAAAAATTATGGTGATTCTGTTTATTACACAGAAAATTGTATTTCTTGTGTTTAGATTACTGTGTTATATTTGTGTGTTTTATATATATATATATATATTATATACATATTTCGTATATATATATATATATATTGTTATATTTATTAAAATCGTTTTGTCTTGTTTTCAAAAAAAAATTCATCATATTGAAATTTTTGAAATTCCGTGTTCTGTATCGAGCGAATGAATTTCGCTTTTCTGGTATCCGTGCTAAAATAAAAAATATATATATATATATATAAAATAATTTTTTTTTTAAAAATGGAAATCGAAATTGTTAGTTTTAAAAAATAAAATTAAATGTATGGGAGTTTTGGGGGCTGGTCGGTCACTGCATCACCCCATACCCCACCAAGAAGGACACAGCAGTCCTAATCTATCTACGATATATACCGGGTCAGATCGCTATAAAAGTAAATTGGCAGTTTACTAGCATCGACTAGCCATTGTAAGTTTTAAAGTTTTTTTTATTTTAATCGTTAACTATATATATATATATAAATATATATATATTTATTTTTATATATAAATAAATATATATATATATATATATATATATATATATATATATATATATATATATATATATATATATATATATATTTAAATATATTTGTTTCATTTAATATTATTTTTTTGTAGAAATAAAAATAAAAATAAATGAATAAATAAAAAAATGAAAGTTATTTTAATTATTTATTCTAATATTAAAGAAATGTAATTTTTATTTGGGGATTAATTATTAAAGTTTTTATTGAGTTAAATAAAATTAATGTATTATGTTATTCGACTTTAGAAAATTAATTTTATTGTGGTGTGGAAACTATGGTTCATTGTGGACAAGTAAATTACATGGATTTTGTCGAGCAGGTGTTTCGTATATCGTTTTATAATGGAAATGTTTTATGGTTTCGAGTTAATTGTTACCTTTGGTTATGAAGTCATGTGATCTGGTTATTGTGTTCTTTTTAATAGTTATAAACTTCACTCATGATGTGGGAACCCTATTGTCAATTTGTGAAAACCTTGTTCCAGAGGCTTGTTATTTAAAAATGTTATTCTCACTTTGGTTGTGCGTTGGAGTTATTGGTTTTATGTCTGGAAGGGTTGAACGGTTTTGTAAGACTTTTGATTATGAGTAATCGCGAGAGGGTTAATGCCTTGTGTGTTTATATTCGGTTTATGCTTTATTGATGTTAGTTCAACCCTTGCCTGCTTTGAGATATGTTAGGGGTCATAGGGAGAGTGGCTCTTCATGGGCGCTGGCGCCTCGGAAGGAGGAAGTGCTCAAGGGAACCCACATAAGAGTAGTTAAACAAGTGATAACCTAAAAATAGAATTTAGGGGGATGGGTAGTAAAGCACACAAGATAATTAAAACTGGATTCCTCGTCTATGCATTAGGGCTACCGTAGACTAGTGATAGACTGAGTAGGTCGTGGTCGGCAAAGTCGTAGTCTCATTTTCATGAGAGATTATTGACTCCGCATGAGCTACCCTATGGTGCCAGCACCTCAGTTAGGAGGAAGGGCCAGGAGATCCATAGATGGGTGTCGGCGCCTCAGTTGGAGGAAGTGCCAGGGGATCCCATGAGAGTTATGCGATGACACTCTCCACTTGACACCCTTGTGTTTTGTTTGTAGTTGCCTCTGGATATTGTATCTTTATGATGCTTTTGATTCTTGTGAATTTGTTTCATGATTGTTAATTGATGGTACTTCATGTTATTGTGATGAGTTATTAGTTTAACTTGTTATGTGATTTGTGAACGTTGATGGTGGTTCATTGTATGCTTTGGGTTGTACTTGTTTTGTATCATGTTGTTGTTGAGTCGGTCTGACATTCATGGCCGGGTTCTCTTCCTCGTCACCTTTGAGCATGGGGGGGTGAGTTACTTGTAATTCACATGGTTGGGTGGAACGTGCTCCGCACCCGTTGGGTTCCCCATCAGCATCCTGTCTTCTCAGCATTCCGCAGTGGAGTTGTACCAGTAATCATTTGTATTTCATATTTCATTATTCTTGTATCAATCCCCATGTTGGGAAATTCAATGTAATTCATTTATCAAGAGATTGTAACATAACTTTAAAACAATGATGTAATAGTTAGGATTATTTGTATCTTTATTAAGAGATTTATTATGGATGTATTATGTGATGTTTATTATACTTGCATCATGGTTATTATAAAGTAAATGGTTATGTTGTAATCTTTATCTTTATTTCCGTTTAGTGTTGAGATGTAACCTCACGTGCCCCAGAGAACTAAGTGTGTTAATGGTATGTAATATGCTATGTGATTACGGTTTAATGATATTTTCATGTTTAATTTAATTGTTTTAAAATTTTTAAAAAAAAATTATTTGCTATGTGTGTGTTCTCTGGGGTTTGCACGGCGGGTGTTACAATACATGCAGGATTCATTATCTTACAATCATGAATGGTTAAGAACATATACTATTCTCATTTTCCTCTCTTTTTCATAATTCCATTCATTCACACCTCCTCCATGTTAAATAAGGAGAGAGTGAGAAATTATAGAACACCAAGAATGAGATTATTGGTAGAGAATTTGTTTGGAAGTGATTAGAGGCGTGAAGATTGAATCAAAAGTCCCCAGGTATGTAGATTGACCCCTTTGTTTCATGTTTGATCTATTGTACAGTTCAATGTTCTGTATCATCGTCGTGCCTTGTTCGTATTCTTACATTTTTTGTGCTTATTTATAATATATAAGTATATAATATATTATTTATAATTATTAATAATATATATGATTTATATATTATTAATAACTATTATATAGATATAATTTATATTATAGAGATTAAAAAGTATATAATTATTATATATTATATAATTAATATTATAAGTATATATTTAGAGGCAAAACATGATTTTATGTGAGTTAAAAGTCATGTCCTTTTCATGATTTAATTTCGTACATGCACGATTCATTATCTTACAATCACAAAGGGCTAATAAAACATGTTCTCATTTTCCTCTCTTTTTCATAATTGCATTCATTCACACCTCATCCATGTTAAATTTTATTTTTGAGATTTATAACCAATTCTTATCTATTCGTGAAAACATGAGAGAGGTAACATCATAAATAAGGAGTCATAGGGGAAGTAAGAGAGTAAACTATTAGAAAAATGGAAAATAAAATAAAATAAAATACAACTATATAATTAATATTATATATTATAAAATAAAAAGTACATAATTAATAATAATTATATAGTAGTTTTATAATATATGTAACGCCCCGCCGTGCGAACCCCAAAGGACAACAACACAATAATTACCACAATTTTTTTTTTTTTATATAACATACATGTAATACACATTAAGTCATAACATGAATTTCATAGATTCATTAACACATACATCCCTTGGGGTACATGAGGAGTCATTACGTGACTTAGATCCATACAACAACCATAAAGAATAAAATCTAAAGATATAAAGTAAGCATTAACAAATATAACACATTCATGATGATCAATGATAAGAAACCATCTGAATACGCAAATACATCATATGCATGATTAACATAACACATTGAATAACAACTGCCATGGCTAATATTACATTACAGTACAATGTTCAAGAAGTACAATGATACAAAAGTGTTTCCAATCATGAACGGAAACCATACAACAAGATAACATGATACAAATAATTAGAGAAATACAAGTATCAAAACTGGCTCCAAGACAGATACAACTCTGGAGTCGCTGCAACAGCACCAATCCGCACCTCTCGATCCTTGACTGGGGACCCAATGGGGTGCTTAGCACGTTCCACCCGACCATGTGAGTCCGAAGACCCACCCCCCGTGCTAGGAGCTAACAAGAAGGAGACCTCAACCAAGAACATCCAACAGGGAACCACTAGACTCAATGTCATACAAAAGTATCATAACACTCAGGAATTAAAATGACACAATCCAACCACATCCAAGAGTCATAAATCTCATCACATGAATCAAAGCAATAACCAGTAAACAAATAACCAAAGGATGATCATGAAACACTTCAAAAAACATAATACAATTCCAATAACATCATATAACAGTACCATAAGAGTACCAGGTCAAAACCCAAACATCAACATGATTTATACAAGACCAAAGAATACACTAAAGATCAAATAGGGTAAAACCATAAATCAATTCAAAACAAATATGTTTCATTAGTTCAAGACAAGAACCACTTCCAGAGGATTTCCAAAGAAGCAACATAATAAGGAGTGTTAGAGGAGAGTGTCATCGCATGGCTTAACATGGATTCTCCAGACTACCTATCGCAAGGTGCCGCCTCCGTCTATTGATGAATTATCCAGACAATCCGAGCGCTAGGAGCCGCCTCCATCTATGGTTATCCAGACTACCTATCTCAAGGAGCCGCTCCATAGGGTTGCTCATGTGGAATCGTTAACCTTTCATGAAGACAAGGTAACGATCTTGCCAACCACGGCCTTCTCAATCCCCTTTAGCCTGTGATAGCACTAAACGGCGGACGAGGCATCAATTATCTTTTTAATTTGATTCTACCCACCCCCTAATTAATTATTTAAATTATCACTTATTAAATTCACTCTAACGAGGGCTATCCTGGCGCCCCTTTGTGCGCCGACCACCCACTTAGAGCCACTCTCTCTCTCTAGACACTCAAAACATAAAACCAAAATCCAAGGGTTGTACAACATAACAAGAACATTATATCACAACAGAGCAGCATGCAAGGCATTACCCATCTTGCCATAAATACATAATCAAAAATCTCCATGATTCCCGTACAACCCTTTCAAAAACATGAAACCAAAACATTTGCCACAACAAGGGCACATAAAAGGAGGAACATTAACCAATAGTAAAATAAACCTCTGGAAGATTCTCATAAAGTTACACTAGGGTTTCCCCATCAAAGAACTGACAACAATAATTGCAAGACCTCAAAGAACTATTTCCAATATAAATATAATGAGCAAATACACCAAAATAAGATCAACAACTCCACTCAACAACACCAACAACTTCGATACAAACTAAATCGAGAATCCAAGGGAAACCTCTATTTTCTCCTCTCGGAATACCCATAATTCAAAGAACTTTTCAATTTGACTCATCAAGTAGAACCATCAATCATGACAAAGTTAACATTAACCAATTTTCCACTTAGGTAAAGAACAAAAGAACACATACTGGTTCCCAACGAATAGCAACATAAATAAAATGAGAGAAAAACTCCAACTCAAAAATCAACTTAGGAAAAGTCACATTGAAAGAATCCATAAAACCACACAATCCATTCAATAAGAAGTACCTTGAAACATTTAAAAAAGAACATTAGTTTAAAGATCAATCATTTCCAACATTTAAGGATAGCACAATATTACGAAGTGAAAATAAAATCTAATGGTTTAAGCCATAAGACACTATTCACAAGTATACTCTTTCAAACACAAATATATTCCAATTTACACATTATAACAACAATCTCCCTTCGAAGATCGACCCACTCAAACCAACAATTTGATCCTGATATCAATCACAAGTATTTTCTAGAACTGTTCTTATAGAAATCCCACAAATCAACTATTAAAAGAATATGAGGGAAATTGACTTAGAAAAGATCATCTAATTTTATTCATTTACATAAACCCTTTGTTTAACTAAATATAATTAATCAAAACATTTATCGAATCTACAATCATTCACTAGCCTTTATTGTAATACCCAACTATTTAAAGTTTTCAAATTTATTTACTTCCATTTATCTTATAAATCAATTCTCCCGCCTAAACAGAAATAATCCTTATCGCCAATATTATCTACATACATCAACAACATACAAAACTCTACTTTTCATTATTTCTAAGTTAACTATCCCGCTTGAAACTAATCAAATTGAGAATAAACTAATCTATCAATGTTACCCAAATTATTAACATAAGGAAACTCTCTCTCTAATCACTTTACTAACCTACTCAATAACATAATACCTAACTTAACTACCTAATAATTCTAATTTTCTAACTCCTATAAATAAATCATTTTCTGAATATAAACACATTAATTACAAAGTCTTAAGGAATAATTCCATACAAGGAAACCATCAAACACATCAACCTTGAAGAACACTATCTTAAAACACTTACAATGAACAGGCCATTGAGACATCTCCATAAATATCCCACAAATAACACCCATCTTAAAACAATTGAATGGCACTTAAACCAATAATCAAAACACTTTGTTTACATTTACTCACACATTATAACCATAAAGACCTTCCTTTAACTTAAGCATTATTTCAACGTTTTTACCACTTATTTTAATATATCCACTTAATTTAATTAAGAGAGTATTTACTACAAATAATTATATTTAAAATAACTATATCATTTATAAGATAACCAACTCCATCAACTGTTTAATACGAATCCTCATTATAACTTTAAAATGTAATACTAAGATGACAATTCTATAATTTACAACTTTATTATAATACTAAGGTGACGACACTAATGGATTATTTCACACAGTAGTTTGATAAATAATTATCATTCATAGACTCATTAGATAACAAAAAGGTAATTAAAACCATTTAACATTTAATCAATATCATTTAAATTAATTAACCTATGAACCTGGGATTTATCCTCACTTAAAAATAACTTTATCATTAACCTTCAAGTAAAAGAAACTATGTAAATGTAGAATCACTTATCTCCTTTAGTGAACCCTAAAACTTAATTAGCCATATAAATCAATTTACTTTAACTAAATACACAGTTCATTTATCTACAACAAAATTAAATACCTAATTCAATAATGTTCATTCCGTTAAAATCTTTTGTTAAATAATATTTTACTAAGCAACCTATGGAAATAACCATTTTCTCTTTAATTATTTACCTAATTCATTCCCTGGCACAATAATTCACAAGTAATTGTAGCAATATTTTATTCTAAGTAACCAACTACCTAATTGCCAAGAGTATCCATTAGCCAATCCTAAAAGCATGCGAGGAGTTTAGATATTAAGATAACATTTATTTCATTCTAAAAGAAATATAAAAGATATCATGAAATTAATACTATAAAATTAAATTACCAATTAAGAGAACATGTAAGAAAATTCAAGATATATTTTATATTATAATTTTCCTCAATTTAAATCTCACGTTAAAAACTTTTAACCTATCTTTCCATCCTAATTTAGATACAATGATTAATAATATTCAAAAAGGACATTTGTTTCTTCCTAAGGTAACAAATGTGAGAATTCTAACTGCACCATCCTTAACCCCTAATGACTAACTACCTGGCAAGATTTCATGCCAACAATTAATAACTTTATTTATTCAAAACAAGATCCTCTAATTATATCTCACCTCAACCAATATCTAACCTAATTATTAATAAACAAATATATATATATATATAACTTCACTTTCTGATTACAAATAAGAGATCATTTATCTAGCTGGGATAAAAATCTAATTCTTCACAGCACAACCTTAACCTAAATAAAATTAATATTTTTAGTTAATCTACTCTAATTCATTCACTTCATTAACTAAACATCTTTCAACGTAATTTCCTTAACTACTAATATTACGAATATTACCTAAAAGCAATACCTTCACAGTAATAAAAGAATACACCCTTTGCACAATATTTACCTTAAACCTATTCAGTTACAAAAGCATAACCCTAATTCCCGATATTCTAATGTGTCACCCATTTTCATTATATAGTATAATCAATAATTTTACAACCAAGATAACATTCTTTATTATTTCTCTATTTACCTCAAAACCTATCATACTAGCAGAGCAAAATTTAATTTAACTTTTTATAAATTATATTTATTATCAGCAAAACGCAACCATAAGGGAGCAGCTTGATAGCAGCCTCGTATTTTAAGCATAACACCAAAACTATAATCTGGGTATGTGAGATTTTTGGACAGCAAATAGAAAACTGGAATTTGGAGAAACCCTTTAAATTTACCAGCAAACTAGTTTGTATAAAAAATGTTATGGATGACACAATTAGACTGTTTGAATAGAGTCACAGGAAACAATTTACCAGTATAACAATATATATTTTTTTTTTCAAACATAATATAACATGTATATATATATATAAACAATCACAATAGATTTAAAATATTATAATTTATATCAACATTTTAATGGATCTTTAAAATAATCTATTAATCTTTTAAATCAAATAATCTAATAATCTTTTAAATCAAATAATCTAATGCAAAAGATGCAAACTTCCGCACTGCTATACGTAACTAACTCTTTATAATCATTCACATAAAATATGAATATAGATTGAAACCACCGCATATGATTATAAATTGAAAACCATATCATAAAAAAAAAAACTTAAATCAAAACCCTAACACCACATGAAATTTGAATCTTCAGGATGATTTACAATTCGCACACAACATATCAAAAATATAGAGAGGGGAAAGAAAATTGTACTCTTTTCCAGAGAGCATTGACAGGAAATTTCAATTGGCGTTGTAAATCAATGTTGTCTGGAACGAAAACCCTGAGCCGAACAATCCATGACAGAAGGAGCAATCCTTCGAACCAGCCAATCCCCTTTTTCTCCAGAATAATTCTCATTTAATAATTTGTTTCACGGAGTCTTTTTCCACTCCCAACGAGAAACCGTTCAACTTCCAGCAGTTATGAATGAATGACAGCCACGACCCTTAATTATAATCTAATCTTTAATATATGAACCAAATAGGTCATCTATTAGATATTCAATAAATAATTAATAATTTAATCTTTCTTTTAGTTACAGATAAATATTTTCTCCTTAATTTGTTTATCGAATTTAAACATTAAATGATAATTACCTTGCAATATTCTATTTTTATTTATTTCTATTAACAATGTAATTTTATTCTTTCATAACCTCTAATTATATTAAAACATTTAATTATTTATTTATTTCACAAAGAAATTAATAAAAATCTTATTTTATCACATTGTTTAATTACTCATACTTCTTTTAGTTATTATTTTAATTTAATAATTAACCATCCAAAATAGTTATTGTATCATTTTACTAATGTAGTTCATTCAGTTATAATTTCACTTCCCAATTAAATTAAGTTCCCTTTTAATCCTTTTTAATATTTTATCACTTTTAAATTTATTAATTGAATTTAATCATTAAATGATAGCTATCTTTCCTCATTTAATCTGATTATTTTAAATAACTAACTCCCAACGATAATTAAATTGACGCTTATCATTGAATCTAATTCTTTATTTAATTCCAAATGAAACAGGTAACCTTATAATTAAATTAATTTTATTAATCAAATCCAAACATATTATTAGTGTTACCTCATAACCTTAAAATTAAATTAAATAATAAAATCACCACATCATCATGACATTACCAACAACTTACTTAACATCAATGATGACCGAAACGGAGGGCACTACATCCTCCCCCCCTAGGCTTCAACTTACTCCTGGAAGTTGAGCTCAAGTACAAACAAAAACATATGCACATCAACACCACAAGCCAAATCATCAATTAAACATCATCAAGTAAGCAACGAAAAATTAAACAAATCAAAATAAGAAAATGATACCAAAATGATAATAGTAACGGGGTTGCAACCAAACTAATTTTCCAAACACTAGGACAGAGTGGACAAACTAAGTCGAGGAATCTTTCTTGTCAGCTCCTATGTTCAACGTCAAGCCCATTGGGTGTTTATGTTGCTCGCCCAGTCCTGACAATGCAGGTGGAATCGAGACTTACTTCCTGCAATCCTGCATGAAAACAAATGTTGTGCACGATACATATATATCACAAATACATCGTGAGAGGAAATCCCAGCATAGTAGGGCACTCGCGAGCGAGTGATACCACACTGTCCTTCCCACTAACCACACATAATAGTCAAAACAATTCTAATAACTCGTAAATAGTTTTCTTCTTACTAGTTAAACAATATTCTCATAAGGATGCTAACCATAAACCTAATCCATCTACTATATCACAATGAATTACTAATTGACATTATAAGTACCTATACCTACATATTACAATTACATTACCTTCGTCACTATGCTCTCTGAAGCCAAGTTCCTGTAAATCAAAAGCTAACATAGAACATTGCACATTAGTACCAATAATTCAAGTTGCATTTTAACCTCAAGATACTATATTCTGCTAAAATCATAGAATAATTATCCACCAAACCTCATATTTTCGTTAAAACTCATAATTTTCACCCAAAGAACTCCACGTTAACCATTATTCCACACCAAATCTCACATCAATTTCAACAAAAAGGAAAAATTTTACACCTTCATAGATTCAAGAAAACATAATTCATCACTCAAAGACAACAAAATTGCAGATTTCACACACACTTGACATATTCACACACATAAAACACATCACCAAGAAACACATCACACTAAAACTCAAGGGTCCATAGAGCATCCCCGAGAGGAAGGATATCGGTGCATTGCGCACTACATCGTGGGTCCTATCCTTTCAATCGGTTTCCTGCACAATTGACCCAACACCGGTTAACAGAAGAAACTCAGGTTCACAACAATGACAACAGAAAAGTGAAACTCAAGACGCACGGGTCTAAGCGCAAGGTTACATAGTGAGCACACATAGTGCCCAGTGTATGAACCTATGCTCTGATACCAATGTTGTAACGCCCCGCCGTGCGAACCCCAAAGGACAACAACACAATAATTACCACAATTTTTTTTTTTTATATAACATACATGTAATACACATTAAGTCATAACATGAATTTCATAGATTCATTAACACATACATCCCTTGGGGTACATGAGGAGTCATTACGCGACTTAGATCCATACAACAACCATAAAGAATAAAATCTAAAGATATAAAGTAAGCATTAACAAATATAACACATTCATGATGATCAATGATAAGAAACCATCTGAATATGCAAATACATCATATGCATGATTAACATAACACATTGAATAACAACTGCCATGGCTAATATTACATTACAGTACAATGTTCAAGAAGTACAATGATACAAAAGTGTTTCCAATCATGAACGGAAACCATACAACAAGATAACATGATACAAATAATTAGAGAAATACAAGTATCAAAACTGGCTCCAAGACAGATACAACTCTGGAGTCGCTGCAACAGCACCAATCCGCACCTCTCGATCCTTGACTGGGGACCCAATGGGGTGCTTAGCACGTTCCACCCGACCATGTGAGTCCGAAGACCCACCCCCCATGCTAGGAGCTAACAAGAAGGAGACCTCAACCAAGAACATCCAACAGGGAACCACTAGACTCAACGTCATACAAAAGTATCATAACACTCAGGAATTAAAATGACCAATCCAACCACATCCAAGAGTCATAAATCTCATCACATGAATCAAAGCAATAACCAGTAAACAAATAACCAAAGGATGATCATGAAACACTTCCAAAAACATAATACAATTCCAATAACATCATATAACAGTACCATAAGAGTACCAGGTCAAAACCCAAACATCAACACGATTTATACAAGACCAAAGAATACACTAAAGATCAAATAGGGTAAAACCATAAATCAATTCAAAACAAATATGTTTCATCAGTTCAAGACAAGAACCACTTCCAGAGGATTTCCAAAGAAGCAACATAATAAGGAGTGTTAGAGGAGAGTGTCATCGCATGGCTTAACATGGATTCTCCAGACTACCTATCGCAAGGTGCCGCCTCCGTCTATTGACGAATTATCCAGACAATCCGAGCGCTAGGAGCCGCCTCCATCTATGGTTATCCAGACTACCTATCTCAAGGAGCCGCTCCATAGGGTTGCTCATGCAGAATCATTAACCTTTCATGAAGACAAGGTAACGATCTTGCCAACCACGACCTTCTCAATCCCCTTTAGCCTGTGATAGCACTAAACGACGGACAAGGCATCGATTATCTTTTTAATGTGATTCTACCCACCCCCTAATTAATTATTTAAATTATCACTTATTAAATTCACTCTAACGAGGGCTATCCTGGCGCCCCTTTGTGCGTGTAGTGCCTCCGTCTCGATCGCCCTTCGCATTCAAGTAAGTTGTTTGTTGGTGGTCATGTCGTGTTTGTTTTGTTAAAAGCGTATTTGAGTAGGTGTGGTTGGTGGGTTGGGATGGCTTGTTAGTTTCTTGGTTATATTGCTTCTTGAATTAAGAGAGTTAGTTTGGAAGGTCTAGCATTGATTAATGTAATTAATTAAAATTTCTAAGAGAATAATTTAAATAAAAAATTAAAATAATAATATAATATATAGTTATTGATAAATAATTAGATTAAATTATTTAATAACTCGCTACCATAACGATAAGCATTCAATCATGGAAACAAGGGAAATTTTAATATGAATTTAGAATGTAAGTTTTGAAAACTGTTGTTAAAACAAAAAAATAAAATAAAAATAGAAAAGGTGGAGATTTATTAGTAAAAGAAGATATGGGAGAATTTTATATGGAAATTAAATACTAAAAACAGGAAACTAAATCGAATAAAGATAAGGGATAATGAAATAAAATAAAATAAATAAAGTAAAAATAAAACAAAAATCAAAAAAAATAAAATAATAATAATAAAATCTGTCTACCTTTATTTTGATAAGGGATTTACGTTGAAAAGGAAGATCGGGGAGAGATCTTTTCAGATGGTTCTTCCCTTCTGCATGATCAATATTCTTTGCATGGAACTTGTATTGGTAAAAAAAGGATGATTATGTTTCTCATCTCTGTAAAAAAATTTCTTGTGTAATAATCTTGGCGAAGAAGGTGGTTGCAGCGTGGCCATTAGGATATCTCTAGAGAATTTGATTATCATTTGATAAGGCGATTATCTACAATTTCCTTCTTGCATAATGAGGGCTCGGGTCACCTGTGTTGGAGTGTCGCTTCTATCATAGTCGATTCCACCACTGACGCTATAAGATAAGTTTGTTTCCCTACTGTCACGACTCCCTCTCTCTCTTTTTATTTTCCTCTTCACTGCGAACGAAGGTCTGCTCTTAGTATTTTCTTCATTGAGGACGCTTTGTTTTCTCGCACCTTCTGTATCTCGTCGATGCTCTCTATCTGCAAGTATATTCTGTTGTGGTATCATCCTACTCTGGATACCGAATTCTATGGGCATCGGTACCACTGCTGTTAGGGGGGATTTTCATTATATTTGAGTTCTTGTAGGGGCTCTGGTCATCTACCAAGTTTCTTTCTTCACCAGTTAAATTGTTAGTCACCTTATGCTTTACGAAACTGGATTTTTGGTCATTTCCCCTCACATTGTATCGACTGATGCTCCATCCTTTTATCATCAAGGCTTATCTTTATTCACCCCAAAATTTGTGTCCTTACCATACTGTCTTAGCTATTTCAATGTGGAAAACCTTTTGGAAGTATTGCAGTGGGTGAGACTATTAATGCTTAAACCTCGCAAATGGAGGTATCAACCATCTGATAGATGGTGAGGGTGAGCATGGGGGTTTTCTCATACTAGACCGAGCCTAGGCAATGATGTCACGACTGGCGGAGATGAATAGGACGGCTCTTTGTTGAATGGAAGAGAGTTTCTCATAGCCATATCGATATATTTCATGTAAGAGATTTTTGCAGATGCCCATCTAATCGAAGCTTGGAAGGGGGCTGAGACATTTAAGGAAAAGGCAACAAATCTTTCGTGCCACCAGCTCATATGGAGGAGAAGGGTAAACCTTGTGGAGGAGAAGAAATTTCAGGTATTCTCCCAAGAATTCCTTCTCTTGCTTGTAATGTAGGCGTACCTAGAAAACACCAATCCTTATATGTTGGTCTTTATCTTGATATGATTTCATTACAATAATTGTTACATCTATCAGTAGGAAACTGAACATGGATAGAACAATTAATCTTGCAATTTCACCTTCGAGTCCCTTAGAGCATACCACGTAATCATGTCTACTTATATAGTAATGTTGTTTTGAGCAGCTTGTAAAGGTTGTCTTTATTTTATTTTTATTTATTTTTAGTCGACATGCTTCTTGTTTAGCAAACCTTGTTGTAGGGAATTTGATGCTTACAAGTGTGTGCCCCTCTGTATGCCTATGTTCCTTTTATATTCACGTTGGTTGTATTGATTTCACTAGGAGATTGATACTTTTCTGGCATTCGAGGTTTCATGCTTGGTAAGCAATACTGTAGATTATGAATCCAACTGGCTATATCGTATATATATATATACTTAATACCATGAAACACAATTTTATCTCTTCAGAATGAAAACATTTAATATTGTCAATTGTTTCCCTGGGCCATTCATTTGGTGTTGAATATCTCGGTTTAAGTTTGATAGTATATTTTAATGATAGGTGAGTGCATAACGTGCTTGGTAGTTTAGTTTAAAAAAAAAAAACATTGTGCTGGTAATGTGAGTACATTAAATTTGGTGTTCATATGTATATTAGCTTCAAGCAGGCCACAATGCTAGAGACTCAGTTCAATGGCATAGTAAATGATGATGGATGCATCTATATGGCATCCATTCCTTGTTGTCTTATCTTTACACTGCACCTTAGCTTGGCCGACAACTCCCTCAAATGCTTCATGTTGCAACTTTGTCCTTTGCCTGAGTATTCCCTTTAATCCCTTATTGACGATTGGAGCTTATGTTTTCTTTTGATATCATTATCTTTACTTGACTGCCTCTTTGGCTACCTTGGAGTGACCTATGTGGAAATCATAGCCTTTACTCTCATGTTCCTCATCTTTTTCTCCTTGAGCCTTTGCCTGTAATCTGCTCATCGTTGCCTTGATGTGTGCACTAGGGTAGCTAGAGCCTATGCGTTTCACTTTGTTATAGTTTAAGGAGATTTCCATTTGGTAATAGATATTGGTCAACCTTTGATAGAATTTATTTCCTATTGATACAATGCATCAAATGAATTTAGACAATTTTAGGATTGCTTCTAATATAATATATTTGATGGATAATACGATATCTGTGTGTGAGCGCGTAAAAGTGAATTGTGAAAGGATGTTTTTGTGTATGTCATTCTTCTTCATGTCCTTGTGTAACTTCATTATGCTATTAGTGATTTGGGATACCAATATTCGATCATGTTAAGTTGTAATTTTAATTTAAGAGTTAAATATGTCTAAATATATATGATTGGATATATATATGTATGTACGTAAATAAAAGTTTATTACAATTAAGTTGAAACCTAATGCTTTACTAACAAATTTCTACATGTTAAGGTATGTGTATGTAAATGAATATATGTATTGGAAGTAAAGTGATAGGAAAATAATATTTTTAACGTAGTGATTTGTTGATTTTATTAGATCAACAAGTAGAGGAGCTTAATAGCGAAACTGATTTATTATGTATATTTTAATTATTAGATATAATATTATGAGGAGAATACTAGAACTAAAATATCATTTGGTAGGTATTATTATTTATGTTGGTATACATTTAGATGTATATATACTTGTATGTCCGTAGTTTTGGATACTTGTTGGAGCTAATCAAGACAAATAGGAGTACATTTGAATAGGAAGGAGTAACTGTATTGTTATTTAAATGTTTTGAAGTTGTATAAAAGAAATACAGTATCGTTGGGAAAGGTATGATTCTTAATTAATTAGTGGCTTTTCTTTGTGTGGCTTTTCTAAGTTGATCTCCGACTTGAGGGAAATATTATTCTTGTGTTGAAATTATTGGGAAAAGCTCTTGTTGCTTCATTTTACCCTTGTTGGAAATTTCCGTTCTTTTGGCTTCCAGAGGCTTGAGATTATGGTCAGTTGATGTTCTCTCTTTATGTGCCCTTGATGTGGCAAGTGTTTTGATATTATGATTTTAAAAGGGTTGTACATGAATTGTTGAGACTTTGATTATGTGTTTATAATGAGATGGTTAATGCCTCACGTGATTTGGTCTTGAGTTTATTTGTTTTATCTGTTATGTTACAACCCTTGCCTAGTTTGGTTTAGGTTAGGGGTCTTAGGGAGAGTGGCTCTTTGTGGGCGCCGGCGCCTCAGGATGAGGAAGGGCTCAGGATAACCCACGAAAGATTAGTTAAACAAGTGATAACCTAAACAATAGAATTTAGGGGGTTGGGTAGTTTAAAAAACTCAAGATAATAAAACATTGGATTCCTCAGCTATACACTAGGGCTACCATAGACTACTGATAGACTGAGAAGGCCGTGGTCGGCAAAGTCGTAGTCTCGTCTTCACGAGAGATTATCGGCTCCGCATTAGCTACCCTATGGTGCCGGCGCCTCAGTTGGAGGAAGGGCCAGGAGATCCATAGATGGGTGCCGGCGCCTCAGTTGGAGGAAGGGCCAGGAGAATCCCATGAGAGCTATGCGATGACACTCTCCACTTGACACCCTTGTGCTTGGTTGTAGTTGCCTCTGGTTAGTGTATCTTTATGTTGTTCTTGAGGGCTAGGGAATCCATAGATGGGTGCCGGCGCCTCGGTTGGAGGAAGTGCCAGGGGATCCCATGTGAGCTATGCGATGACCCTCCTGACTAGACACCCTTGTTCTTGTTCTTGTCGCCTCTGGATATTGTAGTCTTTATGTTGTTTTAGATTCTTGTGGAAATGATTTATGGATGCTCTTTGGTGACTTTCTTAATTGTTGTTGCTTGGGTTAAATGTGATGAGTTTCATAGTTTCATTTGATTTTGTTGACTCATGAATGTTGTTGATTATGTCATTGTAATCCGTGAGTTTCATGATATCTTTGTATGATGTTGAGTCCTATGGTTCCCTGTTTGGATGTTCTTGGTTGTGGTCTCTTCTTGTCAGCTCCTTAGCACGGGGGGTGGGTCTTCGGACCCACGTGGTCGGGTGGAACGTGCTAAGCACACCATTGGGTCCCCAGTCAAGGATCGAGAGGTGCAGATTGGTGCCGTTGCAGCGACTCCAGAGTTGTATTTGTCTTGGAGCCAGTTACATTACTTTGTTCTTATCTTTCTGATGTATCATCTTATCTTGTTATGTGGTTCCTGCCCATATTGGGAAACATGTTTGTATCATTGTAAGACTTGAATAGTGTAAAGTAATGAAAAGGATGTGATGTAATATTTATCATTGGTGAACCTTGTGTGGATATGGATCCATATCAGAAGTTATTCAAAGTATTGTATTTATTTAAGTGAATGGTTCTTATTGATGGTTTATATATATGCTTCGTCATGGATTAGATTTGGCTTTCATTCTTTATCATTGATGTATGGCATTAAGTTTCGTAATGTATCCTCGTGTACCCCAAGGGACGCAAATGATATTGGGTTTGTTTAAATGAATTTTCATGTCATAACTTTTGTGCATCTCATGCATGTTTAGTTCTACTTTAAAAAAGTGTGTATTGTCGTTGTCTTGGAGTTGTCCTTTGGGGTTACTACGGAGTTACAATGAATGCGTGAGGAATTTCATTGTAATTGAAGGGAAAATGAATGAGGGAAACCAATGCAATTTAGGGTAAATGCTTAGGAAATTGAATTCATTTTAATGGTAGATTAAAAGAAGGAATTATGGATAAAAGGGTTTTAAAAAGGGAATCGATTGTTTAATGAAGTATTCCGAGCCAATTTTTTTCGTTTTTTCAAATAACAGATTACAAAGCAGTGCACCCGTTAAGGTTAGAGAAAGAAACCAAAACGTGCAAGAAAGCAACTCTAACCAGAATGGCGCCGATGATGGCGAGCATTGGTCAGAGGATCTAAAACAAACTGCTTATGCTGGAAAAGGAACTCGACGCCAAGTATGTGCTACCCAATCCAATGCGGAGTGAGGGGCGACCATATGACGGAGTGAATACAAAACAATGCTTAAAAAGAAAGTGCTGAAAGCTGAAACTACTCAACACCCAGAATGTGCTTGCTCACCCAGAATGGGGAGTAGCTACCATAGGGCGGAGTTACAACTAATTCACTAGTATAGAAAGCAAGAACGTGAATTACAATTAATGACAAAGCAATATTAAAGGATGCTGGTCAGTACTACTGCCAGATTACAATAAATAACTATTGCCTGCAATGTCAATATATTAGACTCTTTCCAGAGAGAGTACTCAACGTTATTTCTGTTACAATCTCAAAGGAAATCACACTACCAATTACAAATCAGAATAATGCAGATTGCTAGGACTGTCACAAACAGATCTGCACTTTAAACATATGATCAGCAGCTTACAAACAGGAAGAATTGCTCATAGCTCCTTCAATACACATCCGATTTATATGTCATAAAATGCAATGCACCTTGAGAACCTAGGCGACCAATATGGAACCCCTAAACTGAACCAAATGCAGCTATTTCAATTTGCACGAATTCCAAGACAGCACCAAATGGTACGGCCCAGCTGAGTAGTTCGATTTGACTTTAAAAAATAAATACACCAAACTAAAATCTGAGATTTGAGACAAAGAATCGCCTACCCTAAACCATGAGATAAATGCAATACCCAGAACTCTGTTTTTTGTATTTTTTGACTTACAATGAAAAACATGGATCTGCTGTGTTAAATCAGCAAATACAGAAAACTCTCTAAAAATGCAGACTTACTTAACAAGACCAAACTGAATACAAAGCACAAATACAAATGAACTCACAAATCTACCTTAAATAATCGAACCTCTCCACTAGATGCTATCTCTCAAGCACGAAGTCGAGCCCAGACTAGGAGGCATTCATTCCTCGAAGCAATTCCGCAACCGTTTCGGCAGCATAACATTAGCATAGACCAAAGATGATGAAATGATGCACAAGACTCCTTTTTATAAGTTCCGTTTGACTTCACGAAACCCTAAAATCCAACTCAAGCTCAAACCCTAACTTTTCCTTCAATAAGGCGTCCTTTTCACCTTTAGCTCAATAATTATATTTTAATTAAAACATCACCTTGATAAATGCGCCCACATTAATTTCCTTTGACTTTGGAAAATTCACCAAATATTAAATATAACCTTAATGAAGGCGCCACCCTTTGAGTCCACCTTTTAAAACGACATTAAGTCATTCGACTAGGCCAAGGTGATAAAATAACATTTTAATTATAATGTTATTTTTAAGTGAAATGAGCTCGACTTCCCAGAACTGCATTCTGAAGCCCGAAACTGAATCACATCCTTGGAGTCAAGCTGAAGAATCAATGCTGCTACCATCTGTTTCTTGCCAAAATGGGAATTCTTGAAAATAGTAAAATTCAGGAAAATCTTTCTGAATGCCCGAGATGAACATACCCTACTGCGAAGCCCTCTAGAAAACCAGGAAAAGGAGATCAAGCCATTGAATCCACCATCTCACGAGACAATGACCTCCTCAAAATAGGAAACCCTAATTTATCTTCAGGCTAGCCGGGTTTCGGAAAAAAGGCCAGCAGTCCACAGAACAATCGAGGTTGAGACATTACATTTAATAAGCTTAAGGGTAGCTTTACTTAATATGCATTATGCTATGAAGGGTTTTTATGTGCATTTGCTTGAGTTTGCAATTTTGTATGATCTCCGTATATGGAGAATACGTAGAGTAATTAATATCTACTAGGAACGAAATGATGTCAAACCAAGTATGATCTTTAGCTTATGTTATTAGGTTAACTCTAACAAGCTTCATTCCTAGGATAAAGATTTCCGGAATCGGGAGTTAGGATATTAGATACTTGTTTATTGGTTCATTTCTTAGTAGATTGTTTGAGGTAGGAAGTCTGGGGTAAACTGAACCCATTGAAGGACATAGCCTATGCATAGAGTAAGGTAGCCCAAAGTCAAATTGGCCCTGAGTAGTGTAAGTGATAGATGACTTACTCAGTCGTTTACTGAACCAGAATACTATGGCCATAGTAATGTAATTTACCTACATCCTCTTAGATCGGGAGATGATTACATTGTCAGTTCACAGTGATCCAATAAGTACATACTAGTTTGGGATTGTGGGATACAAGAATCTAGTTATGTAGGACACACCACTATGCTCAGTTGGTTAACAAAATCGGTTACTCAACCAATCCTTTCGACGAAGCGAGGGCCATTCATTGAAAAATGAATGTGCGGGGGACCGCAATATTAGTCCGTGGTTGGCGGAAAAGCACCCGAGTGATGTTTCTCCTTCAGAATCAGACGTCTGAAGAACCAAGATTTGAAAGGGAAGATCCCAAACCGTCTTACTTCTATTTGTGCAAAAGTTGTTTAAGCTGTGTATGTACTCTTATGCTTTCATACTCTGTTATTCATTTTGAATGGTAAAAGTTATTTTATTGTGAAAAACTTTGAAATTGTATTTATATGATGTATTTCAATTTGAAAAGAAAAGAATTTTTTTTATTAAAGTGTTATTACTCATTTACTTTTGTTAAAAGTTATAAAAATTAAGGAATTTTTATTTCACGTATAGGATAGGTCGTTACAGAACACTAGATCCAAAAATCAATAGTGTTGATATGAATTTGGAAATCCCCAAATATTAAACATAATCAACTATGATAGCAGATTTAAACATTTAAGTCTGATATGAACATGGAAACCCTTGCACATCTGAATAATGAATACTGATTTAATAGAATAGCAGGTATGAATAGGAAAATCTATTAGAACAGCAGAAATCAGCCTCAATCATCACATAAAATCAGTTTGCAACTCATCAATTAAATATATTTAATTGTCCCAGCATGAAATAGACAGCAAGATCTACTCACAAATTGACCACAAAGGTCTGATCTGATAATAAATTGGTCACATATTAGCATGAGCAACAATATTTTATTGAAACCCAATTGATTTGATGACCACACCAAGCTGTATAGCAAAGTTGTGGAAGTCTATTGGCTGTGAAGTCTAGAAAGGAATGTGTGACAGCCTTGAAAATACCCCACAACCCCTCGTTGTATGACATCCCCTCACAATGGTATGATAGTGGCGAGGTCACAAAACACAGAACAAGTTTAGGACAAAGCTACTTTAAATATTAGCTCTTGACATTGATTTATGCTTTTTTTTGTATTAAATATAGAGAGAGCACCAAAAAAGAATTACATGCAGATTACATACGTAGTACTACTGCAGGAACCCCTGTTTTATCCCTTACATTGCAACTGTCCCTTTCATTTTGGTATAGAATCACCCCCTGTTTTAACCCATAGACTGTATATACCAGTATTTCATTACTGATTGTATGTACATGTACAAAGATACATTAGGATTAATTACAGTCTGTCCACAGCAGTGTTTACCATGCCCTTATTAACCAAGTAGTATAACATATACCAAAAATACATAGCAACAGTAATGTATATCATGTATTGGCAGGTCCACTGCCATCCTGCATTGTTCCCTTCATGCCCAAAAGGGTTTCAGCTGCTGCAATCTCATCCCTGGTAAAGTCTTCAACCCTGAGAATCCTTGTACCTTCTGTGCTAGAGACCTCCTTGGCAACCTTCTCATTGAACTCTTTCTGAAATATTTATGCTTTTTGGTAATTATTTCAGAGATATTTCTATAGTTAATATTCAGTGTTTTAGATCATTGAAATAATATTTTTCATTGTAATTTTCTGTGGTTTATTACTAGAAATAATATAAGATTAGCTGTTGATTTTAGTATTGTAAGTCTGGATGGTTATGCCACTATGACATCAGTGAATTAATTTCATTTCTAGTATTTTGATGTTAATCTGAGCGGTTTACCGTCAAATTTAATATTAAGTTTCTAATTTGTTATTGGTGAATTGCTGCCAAAACTAGCTTCAATTATTTTCAGTTTTTAGTTTGTAATTAATCTAGAAGGTTTGCGACCAAAATAAGCATTTCATTACTTCTAAATTTTGTAATAGTTGTAGTATCGAGTTGTGTGGTTTACTGCCAACAAGAATCTTATTATGATATCATTCTAGCCCTTCCACCATCTGCTCTCATCTGGCCAATGTCGAAAAATTAGAAAAATCTCAATTCAGGACATTACATGCTGATACACAGAGTTTAACAACACATGTTAAAAACTCTCTCCACATGCTCTTTTGCTTTGTTTCGGCATATTTCTCTACTTGGCACATCTTGTTGCATCTTTCATTCCTTTTTGCAATGACATGTTGATTTCTCCAAGTGCTTCAATTAATGATCCTGTAGGTTTAGCAAAAACAATCAACAAGATAATGTGTAGAAGATAAGATTTCAGTTCAGGACATTACATGCCAACACACTGAGTTCAACAACGCATCTTATAAACTCTTTCCACATGTCCTTTTGCTTTTTCAAGCACATTTCTCTACTTGGCACATCTTGTTGCATCGCTCATTCCTTTTTGCAATGCTGTGTTGATTTCTCCAAGTGCTTGAATGATACCTACAAGTTTAGCAAAAAAACCAACAAGATGATGTCATGTCCCCTTCTAGTTGACATCTCTCCGAGCACAGGATTAGCCTATTATGCGATCCTCTTAGGCTGATAGGTTGGATAGAGGGTCATGTGGAGCTTGGCTCAGCTTCAGTTGGCAGTATTTGATCAGTTGGCTTTCGTTCGGGCTCATTCGGACACTTCTAGCTTGAGTTGCTATTTTTAGCAGTATCTGGCACTCAGTGTGGGACCCTTGCTATTTTTAGCAGTATGGATTGATAGCGTTCGGAATCACTTCAGTGTTCATCAGCTTCATACGGTTTGTGCTTCGGGTATATATCGAGAGAGATATTAATATTTAATTGATTTAATTAAATATTAATTGTGGGAGCATTATAATATAAAGTTATAATATTTTATTATAACTTAAGTGATTTCAGTGAAGGGGTCGCCCATCATCAGAAAGGGGCCATTTTGACGATTAAATTTATAATTAAAAATTTGGCTGAGACTATTGAAAGATTAAAATGAAAAGTTCGAAATATTTTAATGATTCCCTATTATTGAGGAATTCGCACTTTTCATGTGTATAAGCCATTTGCTTGGAAATTCGAGCCATTATGTCTTTTTGTGAATTGAAAATTGATCAAGTTTCGTCAGAGCACGGAAGCCTAGGGTTTCAGTCTCAGTGCATTGGGGAACAAGCCATCTCCAGTGAGAGCGATTCAGAGGGTGTGAAATATCATCTGATTTATTGCCAGGCAAGAGATTTCTTCACTCAGAAGGAATTACAGAGCTTCACAGTTGATTGAACTTCAGAGTTATCGGAGAGATTTTTATCCAGAAGAGTTTTCAATAATAAGGCGCCTATTTCTTTTGGATTTGGAGATCCCAGTAAGAGCCGTACACTTCATTTTACTTGCTGCTGTTACTAGGCCGTACTTCTGCTGTACCTGGCCGTACCACTTCAGGAAAGCCATACTTTGTTGACAGAGGAAAAAACGCCTTCATCTTTGGCAGTCAGGTTCCATTATCAAGGGCGCAGATCTCAGTAGCAGTGGATTTTGTCTTCAGGCGCAAGTGAAAGTGACCTATCTTCTCAGCCGTACCATCATCAGAAGATCATTTATTGCTGCAATATTACCAGGTTCTATTAATAAAAATTCATTGCCTTTTTGATTGCATGTCGGATCTTTGTGTAATCATCTCGGAAGGTTAATAAATGAAATGCGGCTTTAGTATTTGCATTAGATTTTATTATTTCGAGTTGAATAATTTTTAGAGAATTTGTTTCCTATTACTTGCAAAATCGCGTACTTTAGAACATGCCGAAACACCAAAACCAAAATTGCAAAACAAACAAAAACGAATTAGAATCGAATCGGGGAAACAAAGGGGGTTTCTAGGTGGTATGAGCTAAATCACCGCCATCCTAAGGGTTTAAGCGGTCTTATGCAACCCGGGAACAATTTGGAGTCTCCGCGGGTATTACACCGCGGGCGTGCTGCGATTGGCCGAACCTTGAGTTTGAGCAGGCAGCCGAAAAACATGGCTGATAGAATAGATGTTCCTAGAACAGAGATTCCTCAAAACCCTAGAGATCAGGATGATGCGGAGGTTTTGCATGCACTCAGAGATTTACGTGCAAGTCAACGGCAGTCGAATGATGTATTGCAGCAGTTGACAGTGGCACTTCAGAGATTGGGTACTCCGAGGAGACCGTCACCACATCGTGACGATGAGAGGAGTGAAGCAGGATCTCGTAGAGCACCGAGGATAGCCTCACGGACAGCAGATAGGCCCACTAGGCCCACTTTTGTGAGACAAGAGGCCGAGGAGGCTATTGCAGAGGAGCATGAGGAGTTGTTCGCAGACACACTTATGGCAGCGAACGAGGAGTGGGAGTTAGTACCACCAGAGGTCAGAGAGAGGATTTCTTTTGACCGTTTTGTCATTCAGAGGCGAGAGCACCACAGAGGTCGACAGGATTGGAGACCTAGATACCAGAACAATGACCTAAAACATGCAACCAACAGGCTTAATCTAGCGATGTTTGATGGTAGTGGTAAGGTGACAGCCCAGGCATGGATTAGTAAGCTAGACACATTTCTTACACTGCGTCCGATGGCGGAGAGAGATGCAATCAGATATGCGACATTACATTTGGAGGGAGTAGCTTACGATTGGTGGCACCACGGTATGGTGACGTTACAGCATGACAGGATCACATCATACCAGGAGTTCGTTGACAGGTTGGTAGAGCGGTTTGACAGGAAGGATCCAGAATCCTACTTCAGAGACTTAGCTCAGTTGAGACAGAGTGGCAGTTTGGAGTCCTATATTGGTGACTTTCAGAAGTTATCAGTCATGGTTCCGAACATTTCAGAGAGGCGATTGGTAGTACTCTTCATGGAGGGTTTGACAGAGCCATTGTGAGGTTGGATCAAAGCCTTTGATCCGCCTTCATTACAGGAAGCGATGAAGAAGGCACGGAGTATGGAGTTGGCAACACCTTCTAGTAGATTCAACTCCAGAGGTTCTTCATCTTTCAGGGACAATAAGGGCTTTAACAGAAATAGAGAGAAGTCTGATTTTAACAAAGAAAAATCAGATTTTAAAAACGATTCAAAGGGTAAATCAGCAGCACCACCTTTGGATCGAGGAAATTACATAACGATCACAGCGGGAAGCTTTAGCTTCTCTTGCAAAAGTCCCTATGGCGTAATCCACGATTGTCCTCTAAGACCTAAGGGGCAAGGCAAACCCGAGTGATGTGGAAGTATTCGAGACCGGTCGGAGAATTCGGACGGCGGGATGGATTCGAGGATTGAGCGAGAGGCTTGAGCCTAAAGGCGGAGATAGAGTCGAGAATTTCCGGATCTGAGGAGAGCCGCGCCTATCTAGCATTCAGCGGGGAGGCTCATTCGGGGATTAGTGGAGTGTTAGCGGAGACGGTCATTACCCTTCTTGATCGAGGAGCCACACATAATTTCATAGATGTTAGATTCGTTGAGAAACGAGGACTCATCACTGAGGAGTTCGAGGGCATTAGAGTTAAGGTGGCCGACGGATACACTTTGAGGTGTGAACGCATGATTAAGGATCTCCCTTTACGCTTGAACAATTATGAGTTCAAGGCTGATTACTACGTAGTTAACATGGGAGATATTGACTTGGTCTTGGGAATGAAGTGGCTTCATTCACTTGAGGAAGTCACTCTTCGTCTCAAGGACATGGAGATCCGTTTTGATGTTGATGGGAAGACACACATCCTAAAGGCAATTCGGGACAGCAACATCCAAACAATTTCTTTTCGTCAGATGGAGAGGCTCATGCATCACGACATGGTAGAGTGGGCTGCCGAGTGCACTTTAGCACCTATACAGGAGGGACAGCAGAAGACTGAGTATCATCCAGACATTCAGCAGTTGAGAGTCAAGCATGATAAGGTATTCAGTGATATTCCACCAGGGAGACCTCCAGACAGGGGCATTGAGCATATTATTGAGCTTGAGGAGGGCGCTAAGCCCGTCATGATTACGCCCTATAGACATCCTAAACGGCTGAAGGATGAGATCGAGAAAACGATCAAGGAGTTACTTGCTATGGGTCACATTCGGCCTAGCAAGTCACCATTCGCTTCTTCAGTTGTGTTGGTAAAGAAGAAGGATGGCACATTACGCATGTGTATTGATTATAGAGTCCCGAATAAGAGGACGATCAAAAACAGGTATCCGATACCGCGTATAGACGGGCTTATTGATGAGCTCCATGGTGCATGTTACTTTACCAAAATTGATTTACGGTCAGGGTATCATCAGATCAGGGTTCGTGAGCAGGACATAGAGAAGACTGCCTTCCGTTGTCATTGTGGGCACTTCGAGTTCGTAGTGATGCCATTTGGGCTCACTAATGCACCAGCTACATTTCAGTCCACGATGAACAGGGTTTTTCATTCACTGCTGAGGAGATTCGTATTGGTCTTCTTCGATGATATCCTTATATACAGCAAGACTTGGCAGGAGCATCTGGCTCACTTGGAGACCGTGTTGAGTATTTTGGAGAGGGAGTCCTTGTACGCCAAGGAATCCAAATGTGATTTGGGAATGACCGAATTGTTATACTTAGGTCATATCATCAGTGCAGGAGGAGTGCGGATGGATCCTGAAAAGATCCGCGCTATTATTGACTGGCCTACACCGGCAAACCTGACACAGTTGAGAGGGTTTCTCGGTTTGTGTGGATTCTACTGTAGATTCGTGAATGGTTATTCACGACATGCAGCCCCTATGACAGATTTACTGAAGAAGGGTGCATTTGTTTGGACTCCTGAGGCACAGGAGTGTTTTATGAAATTTAAGGAGTTGATGACTACATTCCCTGTTTTAGCACTACCAGACTTTACGAAGCCTTTTGAGCTTCAGTGTGATGCATTAGGTGAGGGCGTTGGTGCGGTGCTTATGTAGGACAAGCACCCGATTGCGTATGAGAGCCGTAAGCTCAGAGGGCCAAAGAGACTTTATAGCATATATGATAAGGAGATGCTCGCTATCATGCATGCCTTAGCAAAATTCAGGCAGTATCTTGTTGGCAGCAAATTTTGCATCAAAATTGAACATAACAGTTTGAGACACTTCTTGGGGCAGCGAGATCTCAATGATCGTCAGCAAAAGTGGGTTAGTAAATTGCAGGCATATGATTTTGATATCTCGTATATCAAAGGTACACAGAACGTAGTAGCTGATGCTCTTTCACGCAGGCCATACTTGAGCTCTATGGTTCACATTTCCAGTTGGAGGCATATGATTGTGGCGAGTATGCCAAGGACATGAGCCTCCGGTATTGTTGAGGGATCGGCGGTTGATATTACCGGTATACGCGTGAATGATTTGATCATTTACAAGAGCGAGTTATTTGATCAGGTTGGAGGTGAAGAACATAATCATGCGAGCCTTTCATGATGTACCGACTGCAGGACATCCCGGGTATTTCAAAACCTATAGACAGATACGGAAGAGATTCACATGGAAAGGACTCAAGACAAATGTTCTTCAGTACGTGCGTGAGTGCCCTGTTTGTCAGCAGAACAAGCAGGAGAACACGTACCCGGCAGGTTTATTGCAGCCACTTCCGATTCCTGACAGGAAGTGGGAATGCCTGTCGATGGACTTCATTACGGGCTTGCCTAAAGCCCAAGGGCATGATTGCATATATGTAGTTGTGGATCGGCTTACGAAGTATGCCCACTTCTTTCCGATCACCACAACCTACACAGCTACCGGTGTAGGAGGTATTCTTTAAGTGAGGTATTCCAGTTACATGGGTTGCCTCGGGCATAGTGAAGCCGAGGGATAGTCGGTTCTTGAGTCACTTCTGGCAGGAGGTATTCAGACTCTGTGGAACCGAGCTTACACCGAGAACCAGTTACCACCCTCAGACAGATGGGCAGACGGAGATTGTGAATAAGTGGGTGGAAGGGTACCTCAGAAATTACATTGCAGGGCAGCAGAAGGCGTGGGTCAAATGGATACATTTGTGTGAGTATTGTTACAACACGACCTTCCATATGACTATTCAGATGTCACCTTTCATGGCGTTGTACGGTTATGAGGCGCCGAGTTTCCTTGATTTGCTACTGAGCGACAGTAGAGTGCCGAGTGCTGGAGACTTATTGCAGGAGAGTCAGGATACTATGAAGGCTCTCAAGGAGAATATCGCCAAGGCACAAAATCAGCAAAAGCAGTATGCAGATCAGAAGAGGACGGAGAGGCATTTTGAGGTGGGTGACATGGTTTACCTCATGCTGCAGCTCTACCGTCAGTCCACTATTAGGAAGAGTGGGTCAGAGAAGCTTAAGCCACGTTATTACGGTCCTTTCAGGATCCTGAGGCAAGTTGGAGAGGTGGCGTATGAGCTTGAGCTTCCAGCAGAGAGCAGGGTACACAATGTTTTTCATGTATCACGCCTCAAGAAGGCGTTGGGACATCGTGTGGTACCGTCTGCAGTTCTACCTCCCTTAGATGATGAGGGAAAGTTGATTCTAGTACCTGAGTCTATCCTGGAGTACAGAGAGAGATAGTTGCGTAGGAGGACTATCAGGGAATATCTAGTGAAATGGAGAGATTTTCCTGTTGAGGATGCTACATGGAAGAGCGAGGATATTCTCTGACATCCGGAGTTAAGTTAGCGAGGACAAAGCAATGATTTAGGAGAAATTTATCATGTCCCCTTCTAGTTGACATCTCAGAGAACACGGGATTAGCCTATTATCGTCTCGTAGGGTGATAGGTTGGATAGAGGTCATGTGGAGCTTGGCTCAGCTTCAGTTGGCAGTATTTGATCAGTTGGCTTTCGTTCGGGCTCATTCGGACACTTCTAGCTTGAGTTGCTATTTTTAGCAGTATCTGGCACTCAGTGTGGGACCCTTGCTATTTTTAGCAGTATGGATTGATAGCGTTCGGAATCACTTCAGTGTTCATCAGCTTCATACGGTTTGTGCTTCGGGTATATATCGAGAGAGATATTAATATTTAATTGATTTAATTAAATATTAATTGTGGGAGCATTATAATATAAAGTTATAATATTTTATTATAACTTAAGTGATTTCAGTGAAGGGGTCGCCCATCATCAGAAAGGGGCCATTTTGACGATTAAATTTATAATTAAAAATTTGGCTGAGACTATTGAAAGATTAAAATGAAAAGTTCGAAATATTTTAATGATTCCCTATTATTGAGGAATTCGCACTTTTCATGTGTATAAGCCATTTGCTTGGAAATTCGAGCCATTATGTCTTTTTGTGAATTGAAAATTGATCAAGTTTCGTCAGAGCACGGAAGCCTAGGGTTTCAGTCTCAGTGCATTGGGGAATGAGCCATCTCCAGTGAGAGCGATTCAGAGGGTGTGAAATATCATCTGATTTATTGCCAGGCAAGAGATTTCTTCACTCAGAAGGAATTACAGAGCTTCACAGTTGATTGAACTTCAGAGTTATCGGAGAGATTTTTATCCATAAGAGTTTTCAATAATAAGGCGCCTATTTCTTTTGGATTTGGAGATCCCAGTAAGAACCGTACACTTCATTTTACTTGCTGCTGTTACCAAGCCGTACTTCTGCCGTACCACTTCAGGAAAGCCGTACTTTGTTGACAGAGGAAAAAATGCCTTCATCTTTGGCAGTCAGGGTCCATTATCAAGGGCGCAAATCTCAGTAGCAGTGGATTCTGTCTTCAGGCGCAAGTGAAAGTGACCTATCTTCTCAGCCGTACCATCATCAGAAGATCATTTATTGCTGCAATATTACCAGGTTCTTTTAATAAAAATTCATTGCCTTTTTGATTGCATGTAATCGGATCTTTATTGTAATCATCTCGGAAGGTTAATAAATGGTTTGGCTTCAGTATTTGCATTAGGTTTTATTATTTCCGGAGTTGAATAATTTTTAGAGAATTTATTTCCTATTACTTGCAAAATCGCATTACTTCATTTATGCTCAAAACACCAAAAAAACCAAAAATTGCAAAAACAAACAAAAAACAATCAGAATCAGAATCAAGGGGAAACAAGGGGTTTCTACAGATGATGCATAGAAGACGAGATTTTGAGACATATCAAGGGTAGATAAATAAAGATGTCTAGTTGATAAACTTGACTCAATACAAAATTTTCATATTGGTACAACATACTATTGGTGTAGGTAGTGATTTGGCTAGCAAATTGGTCAATAGTGAATTGATTCAAGCAACTTTATTTCCAGTGACCTTTCAATCGAATGGTAATATTGTGTGCTTGACATAATGAATCAAGTACCAAGTAGATCATGTCTCCAAATAATTGGGTGATATGTAGTTTAGATGCGGATACTTTTGATTTGATATTAGGATTGCAATCTTTTGAAGAGATCCAATTGATTGATTTAGAATTTCAGAGGAATGTGTAGAACAATACAATGATAACTTGTGAGATTGTAATGTCCCCATTATTAGGAGCATCAGTTTTCAGAGGGTTTAGCCTATTCCTGACTCTCGTAGGCTAAGGAGCTTGGTTAGAGTGTCTTTTGGGCAGACATCTAGTCAGTGGTTGGTTTCCTAGATTCAATTGGATTGGAGAAAAAAGGGAAATAATAATAAAATTAATTACTTGTAAGGTTATTAAATAAATAAATATTATAAAGTAACCTCATATTTAATTAATTTAATAAAGTGACTTAAATAAAATATTAAATCATAAAGTCACAAAAAAATAAAATATATCTTTTATCCCACATTGGCAAGAAAAGTGTGTGAGCTCCTCCAGGAAAGCATAAGAGGATCTTAAGGGCTCATTTTTGGATATCTAAGAATTGTTGTTTGCTTTTATGTGATTGATTAGTGAAGGAGCTAGCTAGGGTTTCTGCCATTATTGGACCTTTGGGAACGAAACTCTCATAGTTTGAGCAACTTTGAGGCTGTGAAACTATCAGCTGAGATTGTTGCCAGTTGTGGGCTTCATTGCAGAAGTTCAACTTGTGCTTTCATTGCAAATTTAGTGGCCTTTGGCCAAATTTGGAGATCAAGATTCTATATCAGCTTGCTGAAGCAAATTTGGAGAATTGAAATAGTTGCAGATCAGCTTGTTGAAGGAAATCAATTTTATGAGAGCATTTTCAGATTTTTGTGGAGACAAATTGCAGTTTGGAGAGATTCAATTTATGTCTTCATTGGAGAAATATAAGAGGAATCATTGAAGAAGATTTCAGTTGTTTGACATTGACTTGGAGAGAGACATTGGCAGCAATTCATTCTCAGTCCTAGCCGCTTATGATCAGATTGTTTCATGCAGGTTACACATCGCAGCATTCATCTACATCTGCACATTAAAAAAAATCGTGGCCCTACACTAGATAGGTTGCAGCCATTAAAGGAGGGCGATTTCATTGTGTAAGGAGAGGAAAAATCATGGCTTCATGAAGACAAATGGCGCTGCTAATAGAAGCTCGATTTTGTGATTAGGAAGCTGATAAAAGTTGGTTTATGTCTTCATCTTGATCGCTGGGCTCTTTCACTTCAGATGCTGCATTACTTCTCATAGATGGCTTGAGTGGAATCATTCCATGGCATTCAAGGAGCTGCAACTTCTGAGGCGTCTTTTCCAGGTTTCCATCTGATTATAATCTTGCAAGTTTGGAGACAATTGCATTGTCTTAGCATAGGTCTGATTGCTGTCATAAACAGTTACACTGCATTGTAATTATTATCATCAATTTTCAGGGAAGCTGCATTGTTTAGTCAATATCATATTAGTCATGCCATTGCATTGGAGGTCTCTTTAACTTCATTGTAATCACACCTATTTGAAGGTCAGATCTTTGATGAGATTTCAAGTCATTTGTAATCAGTTTCAATCATATCCATTCAATATCATAAGGCAGGGATTTGCATGGTAAATGTTTGTTTAAATACCCTTGGCTGTAGATGCACAATAGCTTTCATGCCAAGTGTTTGACGAAATGTCAACTGGCTGAAGGTGAGCATTTTTCATGTAGAAATCATATATGTGCATTTGAAAAGATTGAAAGAAGTCATTTATGCATCTAGATGATTACTTAGTCATTGTAGTATTTATTTACAAGCAATTAGAGTACTTTGATATCATTTTCAAGCAAACATATCAGAATGAAACCACAGACCAGCAAGCATTAAGTTCGTATTAGAAGTGTTTGACAATATTCCTTGAGGGAAAAATCACATCTGAACTAGCAAGGAATATTACAGTGGTATTAGAGCAGTTTCTTGCCAACTTGTTGGGCAGATTGGACATTGATTCAGCTAGTTAATCATGGTTACTTTAGGTACTCAGAAGCAGTGGGACAAGAATATGGAAAAGCTTAAACAAAGTTTGAAAAAGTTGGATGAAAATCAAAAAAAGATAAATGAATTGATTTCAGACCCTGCAACCTTAGATGGAGCAGCACGGTATATGGCTTCCATTTTTAAGAGGTCTACATCACAAAACGAAAAGAAGGAAAAACAAGAAGAAACATCTAGAAGCCTCTATGATGAATTTTCAATAGTTAGTGACCAGCATACAATTGATCTTATGGAGAGCAAAAATCAGGTTTGCACAGGAAAAGATATGGACCGCATGACACTTCAAGATGACTTCAAGAGCAAAGAAGAGCAAGTGATGTTTGAAGACAAACTAGTTACATTAGAGCAGCTACATGAAGATAAGGTTTCTTGTGATGCTTCATTAGGTGAGTCTAGCATTGCTTCATCCTATCATGGTAAAGAATCAGGTTGTGGTTCGATGAATATTATTCATACATATGAAAGTTTATTGGAGGCCCAAGATATAAAGGTGAATGTGAAAGTTGATTCTTTACTTAGTGGAGCAGCCACTAGTGTGTTGACTACACACGATGAGGGAGACATTTTACAATGGCATGATGTCATTACTGATTTGTTTGAGGACAGCAGCATTATGTTCCATCATTCTCATGAGATAGGAATTTGTGATCATGAGAAAGCCAATGATATGATATCATCCATTGATGGCAGCCCTACACCAATTGGTGGACATGAAAATATCAAGCATAAGAGGACTGATTTTATATATTTTGGCATCGAAGAGGTAAAGAGGTCCGAAAAGTTGAATGAAGAATGGTTGCAAAAAGCCAAAGAGGCTAGATTAGTGGCTGCAAATGCAAGACAATAGCTTCAAAAAGTGAAAGAAAAGGTCAATCTCATCAACATAGCAAGACAAAAAGGGATAGATAACCTTTGAAGACTCCTCATTCAAAAGCAGGATGAATCTGAAAACGCACTTTGTTCTAATAATAGTGATGAGGTTGATAAGTTTGGTCAATTGAAGGACTTGGTGAAGGTTCCAAACATGAGGAAACAAGAACAGTTTGAGGTTTCTTCATGTGAGGCGGAAGTTGTTTGTAATGACCTATTTCTTGCGTAAATTAAAAACTTTCCAATTCTCACTTTAAACATGTAAAGGTACAAGTAACAATAAAAATCTTCCTTTCTTCATTGATAAATACGTACAAGTTACAATATGTTTCCACATGAATTTCATTTTCATTGCAAATACAAATTAGAGATCAAAAGTAATACAGTTACATACATAGCTCGTAAGCTTTTGCACAAATAGAAGTAAGAAGGTCCAGGAGTCCGTCCTTTCAAATCTTGGTACATCGGCCGCTTGCTGTGGAGGAGAAACATCACTTGGCTTTTCAGCCAGCCCAGGATATAATCTGCGGTCCCCGCACCTATTATTAGATAGATGGCCCTCCCTTCGAAGAAGAGATTGGTAGGGTATCCTTTACTTGATTACCAAGGCCCGAGAGCATAGTCTTGTGTCCAACACAACTAGAACCTTGCTATTTCACAATCTCGATCTAGTACTTTCGGATCACAATGAACTGACAGTGTAGTCTCAACTATCTCACACCTAGGTGGATGTCGTACCTTTCACTACTTTGGCCAAAGTATTCTCATTCAATACTTCGAATGAAGGTCATCTATCATAAACACTACTCAGGGCCGATTTGACTTGAGGCTTCCTTACTCTACGCATAGGTTTTTCCCTTCAATGGACGAATTCGTCACCCCAAACATCCTACAATCATACGAACCTACTAGAAATGAAACAGTCTACAAGTGTCTTGTATCAATCCTCCTAATTAGGAAATCTTTATCCTAGGAGTACTTAGCTTATCTTAGTTATCCTAATAACTTAAGCTAAAAGACCTTACTTGACTTTTCCTTCATTTCGATCCTAGTAGATAATAAGTACATCTACGTATTCTCCATATACAAAGACCATACACAACATGCAATAGTCATTCAAAATGCAAACAAATCCCTCCCTTTTATCTTTTTCCATTATTTCTCTTTAATGTAAGATAAGTAAACTAATCCCTTAAGCTTTTTACTCATATAATCCTTTTTTCACAATTCCCCTAGTCATTGAATCTCTTATACATTTTCCCTTTCAATGCTCTGTTTTAAATATTCATCAAAACATTTCTTTTTTATTAGAGCTAACTGAAAACAACAATCACAAGACTAAAAAGGGAACATCACTTCAATAAAAGTTATAAACTAGGAAGATTAAGCTTCTAGAATTTCAGCTAAAAATGGCTTCTTTATGAAAGTATTTCACTCTATGGTGAACTCCTATATCTCTTCTCTCAAACGTGTTTCCACCACTCAATTCCTACTCAGCTATATTTCACAAATACCTCACTTTGAACTCAAAATGACTTAATTCACTGTGACTGGTAAATGTTGGTAATAATTCACTGCATATATCAAACTCAGCAATACAGGAAACTCAAGCAATACAATGAAATGGATATGGAATAAAAATACTAAACTTAGATTGCTCAATGTATGTGTTTACAATGAAAGGAAGGGCGTCTATATATAGGCCCGAATTGCAACAAATTCCACTAATGGAGGCATGAGGATTGACAACTAAGTGCTCAGAATTAGTCAAAAAGATACTTGGCGGATTCTTAAACCCTAAGTCATTAAAAATGGAGGTGAATCGACTTCCCTTTAAGCCAGCAAGAGAAGAATAAATCAACTCACATGGCGGATTTGACAGCTCAAGGCGTTTTCAGTTTTTAGGTTATTTTGTTGCAATTAAATCAGGAAGTTCGTTCTAGATGAAAAGGTCAAGTATCAAAAGTTCCCACGTTGCCATTTCGTGGCCTCAAGATCAGTAAACGGGTTATTTCCCAGAGACTAGTTCTTTGCCCTTGTGTTTCTAGCGCGATATCTCTGAGAACGTATTTCATTTCGTTTTATTTTCCCTTTCATAGTTTCGACATAGTTTAAAACGAAATTTATATTTATTATATGACTTAAAGAGGTGCCGTTAAAAATGAAATCTTCAATTATTTTCCATTCGAAATTGCTTCTCACAGATTAATACGTTTTAAATAAAGCTTCAAATAAAATCGCTATAAAGCCCAGGTTCGATACTCATTTTTATTCAAATATTTCCTTCTACAATATATTGCGCATATTATCCTTTTTGAAATAAAGCTCAATGTTTATTCTTTTAAACATTTGCAATTATTTTCCTTCATTTTAAATTTTAATTATATTTATTTGTATATTTTATATATATTAATATATCTTTATATATAATCGTATTTATATATAAAAATATATTAATTTTAATATTAACACATATAATTTATAAAATATATAAATATATAATTATTTACACATTCCTTATGTATTGATGTATATATTAATAATCATTTATTAATATATACATTTATACATAAATATATATGTAAATCTCCTAGACAATAATATTTGAAATATTATCTATAACACAGATATTAGGCGGGATGTATACCTATATACACTGGTGTATACGTATGTATGCGTATATACACGTTGACACGTGTATGAGCATATCCATCTGCTTAACGTACACATGTATTGATATGTCTGTACATATAGATACGTGTACACTATGTATAGATGTATGTGCGTTCCCAATCAATCTTTAACATATATCTTTCACATCAATCATACTTGGGTCATGATATAGCAAGTCTGACGTTAAATAATCATATCTCCTAAAGTGAATTTCAGACTCCTATTGTCAATAAACAAGCCTAAGGATGACTTACCCTTATCTCGACAAACAGACTTGGCTTATTCAATCTATAGTATGTGTGTGTATGCTCAATTTGGTAACCGTTACTGTTTACCCGACCAAGTTCCTCCCCGAATGATGTCTCTCCTTTGTCTGGAGGAACAGTCTTCATACCTGCACACTATGACATGACATCGACATTCATATGCTCATAACAAAGCAGTTTGCATAAAACATCATAAAAAGTTAGAATAACATTATTCCATAACTTATATGCTACATTTAATTAAGAATTAAATCAATAGAAGTAACAATCAAATGAAACCATCATTTAAACAGAACACCATTATTGATAACAAGAACATCATTGTTTTATTCATCATAAAGATTCAAACATTACAATCAATTGCCCTATGCAATAGTAGCTATAAAATCGGGATGTAACATTGTTCATAGCTTGGAGACTAAGTTAAAGGTGAAGGAGGATGAGATTATTGCAGCATTATCTCATCATGACAGGATGCACAAACAGATTGAGGATCATCTTTGGGCGGTCCAGTTAGAGAGAAGTCAAAAGGGGATTGGAGCAGAGTTTTCTCATGATGATTTGCAGGTTGTCAAAGAAGGTATGTTGACAATGAAGTCAAATTATTTGGACCTTCTTTGAGATAGAGACTCCCTTCTTAGCCTTGTTGGGATCTATTCAGTTGCCTTGATGAGGAAAAAGGAGGTTGAGGAGCTCACCATGGAGTCGAGTTTGGTTGAGGAAGTGGCTATACCCATCACAGTTATAGGTACAGTTGGGATGAGTGCATTGGTCGAGGGTTGCAGTGGATCACATTTTGCACTTGGCTCTCCTGAGGTTAGTCCCATCTTAGGTGATGCTGAGCAGGACTATGATGGTCAGCCTTTGACGGAGGTTGGTGCTTTTTACCTCAACTGCATAATGAGGAGTGCTCATTAGTTCACTTTCAGCTCACATACACAGGATTTGATGATGTCTTTGATGGCACAGAGAGGTGGGTGGAATAAGGAGAGTTCTAGTCAACTTTGGTATGACTAGTTTCCGACCTCCGATGGTGATTCCGAGTTGGCAAGTCTTCTACTTTGTTCTCTCATGATGATTATCATTTGATTCAAGACTTGGAGACTTGCTGCGTTTTGGAGATAGGGGGTATCAAAGTGGCACAACGGGAAGCAGTTGTTGATGTTGACAGCGTCGGGCCTCAACTTCCAGCCCCAACTTTCAAGTAATAAAATTAAATATAGCCTTATTGGCAATTTATTTTATTGAGACATCATTTGGTGAAGAGGCGCTTCACATGGGATAATAAATAATATTTATTGTTTGTTTGTTAAATCAAGTTTATATGAGGCCAACCTCATAATGTTCGCCACCTTCATGAGTCACATCGCTTCATGGTTAAGGCCGACCTCATTCCTTGAAAGGACGCGATCTCCTTATCGTGTATATATTAGAGATGGTTATTGTTCATTTGATCATTCATATTCATCCATTCATAGTGCGAGTTCAAGAGAAGTGCGAAATCATCAAAGAGATCGATATTGTACCTTCAAGGAGATCGATTTTATTATCAACAAAGTGTTAGCTTCTTTTGTGTGCATCAAAGTGTGGTGCTGTTATTGGGCCTTGCATTTGGCCTTATTGTAAAAGCAAGTTGGCTTCTTTATTCAATCTATAAGAGATACTTTGTTGCTGAGTTTTTCTCCCTCAAGTTGGAGGGTTTTCCCAGGGTATATGCTGTGTCAATTTGTTTAAAATTGCTCTATATCTGCTTATTTAATTTCTGATCCTAAAACTAACATGGTATCAGAGAGGGTTTAAGCAAGATCGTGATCAGATTTACATAAGCAGCGTTATCTTCCACTCTTGTTCTCATCTTCTTGTGTCTATCTTATCTTCAAAAATGGTGAACGGGCTCAAGGTTGAAGATAGACTTGAAGGTGCTTCCAACTTCACCTCTTGGAAGTTTAGAGTGTTGCTTGCATTGGAAGAAAATGAGATTGCTGAGTTCGTGGAGAGTGAAGTTCCCAAGCCTTCTGATGAGAATGAGAAGTCATAATGGAAGAAGAATGGTACAAAGGCGAAGAAGATTTTAGTTGATTCTGTGAAGGACCACCTTGTACCGATTATCTCCAAGTTGAAGACAACAAGAGAGATGTTCAAGACCTTGGAGGGATTGTATGAGATCAATAATACAAGCAGAGCTCTTGCATTGAGGCAACAGCTTCATCATGTCAAGATGGCGAAAGGAGATTCCTTCATCTCCTCCTTCATGAAGATCACCGAGTTACGAGTTAAGAGATCAACTTTGTGCCATTGGTCATATGGTTGATGATAAGGACTTGGTCATGTTGGCACTTAATGGTCTTCGTCAATCTTGGGAGCCATTTATCCAAGGTATCAGTGGGAGATCAAAGCTACCTAAGTTTGATTGTCTTAGGGCAGATTGGATTCAAGAGGAATCTAGATTGGCAGCAAGAGGCAATGGGAAAAGTTCTACCAATGAAGACATTCATGTACTTGCCGCTCATTCATCAAAGAAGAAAGGAAGAGAAGGGAAGAAAAGCAACTTCAAGAGGAACAGAGATAAAAGATCAGATGGTGCTCCTGCATCTAAGTAGAAGGATCTCTCCCATAAACAGTGCTTCAGATGTGACAAGTTTGGTCACTATGCAAAAGATTGTCCAACTAGACCAAAACAACATGCTTCTATTGCGGATGTGGGTGAGATCTCTCCTTAGAAGGATTCAAGTGGATTTCTATTTTATTCTTCCCTATCAAGCAATGTTCCAACGAATAGCAACACTTGGTTGATTGATAGTGGCACCTCTTGTCACATTACTGGTTTTAGAGAACATCTTTCAGATTTGGTGGAGAGAGATACAAGCATTCAAGTCATAATTGGAGATGATGCATGCTATTCTGTGAAAGGTGTTGGAACCTCCTCTCTTCACTTAGGTTCTGGCATCTCTCTTTAGTTGAGTGATGTGTTATTTGTACCAGGCATCAAGAGAAACCTTGTTTCAATTTCACCTTTGGAGGACAAGGGATATCAAGTTGCATTCTCTAAAGGAAAAGTTCTTGCATGGCCGAAGAACTCTAGCATCAAGACAGCCCAAGTAATTGGTGTTCGGCAAGAGAGTCTCTATAGACTTTACACTCGTCCAATGCAGGCCTTGTTGCATGATTCCAGCAATTCATGTGAGCTTTGGCACAAAAGACTTGCTAACCTTCATTTCAGAGCACTCCCATCGATGGAGAAAATGGCCACTGGCCTTCCTAAACTTAGCCAGGAGCATGAACGTACTTGCCAAGGATGCGCATTGGGTAAGAATACTAAAGGACCTTTTCATAGTAGTGAAAGTAGATCTAAATGTATTCTAGATCTTGTTCATTCTGATTTGTGTGGTCTAATGTTTGTTGCTTCTTTGAGTGGTTTTTGGTATTATATAATTTTCATTGATAATTACTCTAGAAAGACTTGGATTTATTTCTTAAAGACTAAAGAATCTGAAGAGGTACTTGAGAAATTCAAAGAATTTAAGGCTCAAGTAGAGAACTTGTCCAGGAAGAGGATCAATGTTTTGAGATCTAACAAAAGAGGAGAATACATCTCTGGAGGCTTCCGTAACTTTTGTATCGAGGCTGGGATTAAGAGGGAGTTTTGTGTACCTTACAATCCACAACAAAACGGTGTTGCAAAAAGGAAGAACAGATCCATTGTAGAAGCAGCCAAAGCCATGATCCATGATCAAGACTTGCAAACCTTCATTTGGGCAGAAGCTTCTAGGACAGCTGTGTATGTTCAGAATCGGAGCCCTCATCGTATTTTGGAGAACATGACTCCTGAAGAAGCTTTCATAGGTGTGAAGCTTGAAGTCAGTCATTTGAGAATCTTTGGTTGTCCTGTGTATGTTCATGTGCCTAAAGATAAAAGGACTAAATTGGAACCATTTGGCAAGAAGGGAATATTTGTGGGCTCCAGTGAGTCTTCAAAAGCCTACAGGATTTACATTCCAGGTCAGAAACTGATAGAGATCAGCAGGGATGTTACATTTGAAGAGGATGTTGCATTCAAGAGACCTAAAGGCTCTCACATGGAGATAGATAATGAAAACCAAGAGACTCCTTAGGACATGGAAGTTGACCATACTCCTGAGATTCAAAGAGAGTCTACTGAACCAGAAGAAGATGGTGATCTTGTTGAGCCTTTGGAACCAACTAATGGGCCTAGAGACATTGTTATTGGTCGAAAGAGACCTCTATGGGCTAGGCAAACAATGCAGGAGGTAGAAAAGTTTGCAGCTCCTAGAGGAACATTCAGAGAAAGCAAAAAACCACAAAAGTTTCCAAGCTATGTTGCATTAATGAGTCAAATTATTGAATTTGAGCCTTCCAGTGTTAAGGAAGCTTCAAGTCAGCAAGTATGGAGAGATGCTATGGCTAAAGAATATCATTCTATCGTCAAGAACGATGTTTGGCATATTGTACCTAGACCAGAAGGTAAATCTGTTGTATCTTCTAAGTGGCTTTTCAAGATCAAGCATGCAGCTGATGGAAGCATTGAGAAGTTCAAGGCTAGGTTTGTGGCTAGAGGATTCTCTCAGAAAGAGGGAATAGACTATGAGGAAACATTTGCTCCGGTTGCTCGTTATACATCCATCAGGACTATCATTGCTATTGCAACGGCTAAAGGATGGAAGTTACATCAGATGGACGTGAAGACTACATTCCTTAATGGTGTAATTGAAGAAGAGGTATATATTGAGCAACCCGATGGCTTTGAGATTCATGGGAAGGAGTCCCATGTTTGTAGATTGAAGAAGGCTTTGTATGGCCTTAAGCAGGCTCCTCGTGCTTGGTATGAGAGGACTGATTGATACCTGATGAGCTTGGGCTTCTCCAAGAATGATGCTGATTCAAACCTGTACTTCAAGGTAATTGATGGTGAGGCATTGATCTTGGTTCTTTATGTTGATGATCTATTTCTTACTGGAGAAGATCACCTTATTATCAAATGCAAGGAGTTAGCTTTTGAATTTGAAATGAAGGATCTTGGATACATGCATTACTTCCTTGGTTTGGAAGTATGGCAGAGGCCTAATGAGATCATTCTGAGTCAAGGGAAGTATACAATAGACATCTTGAAGAGATTTGGTATGATGGATTGCAAATCCATGTCTACACTGATGGAAACCAATTTGCAGAAACTTAAAGAGTCTGCAGCTAGTTCAGATCTGGTGAATCCTACTATGTATAGGTAGTTGATTGGATCGTTGATGTATCTAGTTAATACTAGACCAAATATTTGCTATGCAGTGAGTGCTCTTAGTCAGTTCATGTGTGAACCAAGGAAAATACATCTAGTTGCAGCAATGCATATCCTGAGATACTTGCGTGGCACAGTTGGATATGGCTTGAGATACTCTTCCAATGTGGACCTAAAGCTGCAAGGATATTCTGATTCTGATTGGGCAGGGTGTGTAGCTGATCGGAAGAGCACCTCTGGTTGTTGCTTTAGTTTGGGATCTGCGATGATCTCCTGGTGTAGCAGGAAGCAGTCTTCAGTGGCACTAAGCACCGCAGAGGCCAAGTATATTGCAACTTGTGTGGCAGCTCGAGAAGTAGTGTGGCTTCGGAAGCTCCTTGCAGGATTGTTTGGACAATCATTGGATTCGACTGTCATTCATTGTGATAATCAACGCTGTGTAAAGCTTTCTATCAACCCAGTGTTTCATGACAAAACAAAACATGTTGAGATCAAATACCACTACATCGGAGATATGGTATTGAGGAAAGCTATCCAGTTGAGGTACATTAGCACTAATGAGCAGACGACTAATATTCTCACCAAGCCTCTCTCCAAAGTAAAGTTTGTGCACTTTCGAGACAAGCTTGGAATTGTGGAGAATGGAGCCCTAGCTGAGAGAGAGACTCAGCATCAGTGATCTTCTGTGATTTGCTTTAATGCATCTTTCTTTGTGAGAGAAATTTGAGGTGTAAGCCCTTGTTAATGCATCTTTCTCTGTAAGAGAAATTTGAGGTGAAAGCCCTTGTTTCCACCCTCTGGGAGTAGCCATGGTGGATGTCATGTTGAGTGACTCTATGACAACATCATGTTGAGAGACTCCGTGATGATTTCCTTGTACTTGTGTTTATCCACCCTCTAGGAGTAGCCATGGTGGACATCATGATGAGATGACGACATCACGTTGAGTGACTCCGTGATGGGCACTTGTGCACTTGTTCTTTCCATACATGGGAGTAGCCATGATGGACGATATAACGTTGAGTGACTCCGTGATGAGCTCTTTCCACATATGGGTGTAGCCATTGTGGGTGCCATGTTGAGAGATTCCATGACATTGATAGCTGGAAGTATTCCTCCCTAGCTGAGAGGGAGTGTTGATGTTGACACCGTCGGGCCTCAACTTCCAGCCTCGACTTTCAAGCAATAAAATTAAATATAGCCTTATTAGCTATTTATTTTATTGAGACGTTATTTGGTGAAGAGGTGTTTCACATGGGATAATAAATAATATTTATTGTTTGTTTGTTAAATCGAGTTTATATGAGGCCAACCTCATAATGTTCACCACCTTCATGAGTCACATCGCTTCATGGTTAAGGCCGACCTCATTCCTTGAAAGCGATCTTCTCCTCATTGTGTATATATTAGAGATGGTTATTGTTCATTTGATCATTCATATTCATCCATTCATAGTGTGAGTTCAAGAGAAGTGCGAAATCATCAAAGAGATCGATATTGTACCTTATCAACAAAGTGTTAGCTTCTTTTGTGTGCATCAAAGTGTGGTGTTGTTATTGGGCCTTGCATTTGGCCTTATTGTAAAAGCAAGTTGGCTTCTTTATTCAATATATAAGAGATACTTCGTTGCTGGGTTTTTCTCCCTCAAGTTGGAGGGTTTTCCCAGGGTATTTAATTTCTGATCCTAAAACTAACAGCAATAGGTGGTGACTTTCCAATAGTGTGGATGCATCAAATTCACCATCACAGTTTTGGGATTGAGTGATTCAGCAAGTTGTGCTAATGCTGGTGTTACAAAAGTTGTTTGGTGATATTAGGGACATTTCACAAATCTTCCCATGGGATCCAGGTGGAGGAGAGTTTTCTTTGCAGCTGAGATTGTTTGGGGACAAGCAATTTCAGGGAGGGCGGACTGTAATGTCTCCATTATTGTGAGCATTAGTTTTAAGAGGGTTTAGCCTATTCCTAACTCTTGTAGGCTAAGGACTCATGACTCTTGTAGGCTAAGGAGCTTGGTTAGAGGGTCTTTTGGGCAGACATCTAGTCAGTGGTTGGTTTCCTAGATTCAATTGGATTGGAGAAAAAAGGGAAATAATAAAATAAATAAATATTATAAAGTAACCTTATATTTAATTAATTTAATAAAGTGACTTAAATAAAATATTAAATCATAAAGTCACAAAAAAATAAAATATATCTTTCATCCCACATTGGCAAGAAAAGTGTATGAGCTCCTCCAGGAAAGCATAAAAGGATCTTAAGGGCTCATTTTTGGATATCCAGGAATTGTTGTTTGCTTTTATGTGATTGATTGGTGAAGGAGCCAGCTAGGGTTTCTACCATTATTGGACCTTTGGGAACGAAACTCTCATAGGTTGAGCAACTTTGAGGCTGTGAAACTATCAGCTGAGATTGTTGCCAGTTGTGGGCTTCATTGCAGAAGTTCAACTTGTGCCTTCAGTGCAAATTTAGTGGCCTTTGGCCAAATTTGGAGATCAAGATTATATATCAACTTGCTGAAGCAAATTTGGAGAATTGAAATAGTTGCAGATCAGCTTGTTGAAGGAAATCGATTTTATGAGAGCATTTTCAGATTTTTGTGGAGACAAATTGCAGTTTGAAGAGATTCGATTTATGTCCTCATTGGAGAAATATAAGAGGAATCATTGAAGAAGATTTCAGTTGTTTGACATTGACTTGGAGAGAGACATTGGCAGCAATTCATTCTCAGTCCTAGCCGCTTATGATCAGATTGTTTCATGCAGGTTACACATTGCAGCATTCATCTACATCTGCACATTAAAAAAAATCGTGGCCCTACACTAGACAGGTCGCAGCCATTAAAGGAGGGCGATTTCATTGTGTAAGGAGAGGAAAAATCATGGCTTCATGAAGACAAATGGCGCTGCTAATAGAAGCTCGATTTTGTGATTAGGAAGCTGATAAAAGTTGGTTTATGTCTTCATCTTGATCACTGGGCTCTTTCACTTCAGATGCTGCATTACTTCTCATAGACGGCTTGAGTGGAATCATTCCATGGCATTCAAGGAGCTGCAACTTCTGA
>VDFB02000017.1:523664812-523738864 GCA_007258455.2 Sequoia sempervirens
TCATTCACATAAAATATGAATATAGATTGAAACCACCGCATATGATTATAAATTGAAAACCATATCATAAAAAAAAAAACTTAAATCAAAACCCTAACACCACATGAAATTTGAATCTTCAGGATGATTTACAATTCGCACACAACATATCAAAAATATAGAGAGGGGAAAGAAAATTGTACTCTTTTCCAGAGAGCATTGACAGGAAATTTCAATTGGCGTTGTAAATCAATGTTGTCTGGAACGAAAACCCTGAGCCGAACAATCCATGACAGAAGGAGCAATCCTTCGAACCAGCCAATCCCCTTTTTCTCCAGAATAATTCTCATTTAATAATTTGTTTCACGGAGTCTTTTTCCACTCCCAACGAGAAACCGTTCAACTTCCAGCAGTTATGAATGAATGACAGCCACGACCCTTAATTATAATCTAATCTTTAATATATGAACCAAATAGGTCATCTATTAGATATTCAATAAATAATTAATAATTTAATCTTTCTTTTAGTTACAGATAAATATTTTCTCCTTAATTTGTTTATCGAATTTAAACATTAAATGATAATTACCTTGCAATATTCTATTTTTATTTATTTCTATTAACAATGTAATTTTATTCTTTCATAACCTCTAATTATATTAAAACATTTAATTATTTATTTATTTCACAAAGAAATTAATAAAAATCTTATTTTATCACATTGTTTAATTACTCATACTTCTTTTAGTTATTATTTTAATTTAATAATTAACCATCCAAAATAGTTATTGTATCATTTTACTAATGTAGTTCATTCAGTTATAATTTCACTTCCCAATTAAATTAAGTTCCCTTTTAATCCTTTTTAATATTTTATCACTTTTAAATTTATTAATTGAATTTAATCATTAAATGATAGCTATCTTTCCTCATTTAATCTGATTATTTTAAATAACTAACTCCCAACGATAATTAAATTGACGCTTATCATTGAATCTAATTCTTTATTTAATTCCAAATGAAACAGGTAACCTTATAATTAAATTAATTTTATTAATCAAATCCAAACATATTATTAGTGTTACCTCATAACCTTAAAATTAAATTAAATAATAAAATCACCACATCATCATGACATTACCAACAACTTACTTAACATCAATGATGACCGAAACGGAGGGCACTACATCCTCCCCCCCTAGGCTTCAACTTACTCCTGGAAGTTGAGCTCAAGTACAAACAAAAACATATGCACATCAACACCACAAGCCAAATCATCAATTAAACATCATCAAGTAAGCAACGAAAAATTAAACAAATCAAAATAAGAAAATGATACCAAAATGATAATAGTAACGGGGTTGCAACCAAACTAATTTTCCAAACACTAGGACAGAGTGGACAAACTAAGTCGAGGAATCTTTCTTGTCAGCTCCTATGTTCAACGTCAAGCCCATTGGGTGTTTATGTTGCTCGCCCAGTCCTGACAATGCAGGTGGAATCGAGACTTACTTCCTGCAATCCTGCATGAAAACAAATGTTGTGCACGATACATATATATCACAAATACATCGTGAGAGGAAATCCCAGCATAGTAGGGCACTCGCGAGCGAGTGATACCACACTGTCCTTCCCACTAACCACACATAATAGTCAAAACAATTCTAATAACTCGTAAATAGTTTTCTTCTTACTAGTTAAACAATATTCTCATAAGGATGCTAACCATAAACCTAATCCATCTACTATATCACAATGAATTACTAATTGACATTATAAGTACCTATACCTACATATTACAATTACATTACCTTCGTCACTATGCTCTCTGAAGCCAAGTTCCTGTAAATCAAAAGCTAACATAGAACATTGCACATTAGTACCAATAATTCAAGTTGCATTTTAACCTCAAGATAATATATTCTGCTAAAATCATAGAATAATTATCCACCAAACCTCATATTTTCGTTAAAACTCATAATTTTCACCCAAAGAACTCCACGTTAACCATTATTCCACACCAAATCTCACATCAATTTCAACAAAAAGGAAAAATTTTACACCTTCATAGATTCAAGAAAACATAATTCATCACTCAAAGACAACAAAATTGCAGATTTCACACACACTTGACATATTCACACACATAAAACACATCACCAAGAAACACATCACACTAAAACTCAAGGGTCCATAGAGCATCCCCGAGAGGAAGGATATCGGTGCATTGCGCACTACATCGTGGGTCCTATCCTTTCAATCGGTTTCCTGCACAATTGACCCAACACCGGTTAACAGAAGAAACTCAGGTTCACAACAATGACAACAGAAAAGTGAAACTCAAGACGCACGGGTCTAAGCGCAAGGTTACATAGTGAGCACACATAGTGCCCAGTGTATGAACCTATGCTCTGATACCAATGTTGTAACGCCCCGCCGTGCGAACCCCAAAGGACAACAACACAATAATTACCACAATTTTTTTTTTTTATATAACATACATGTAATACACATTAAGTCATAACATGAATTTCATAGATTCATTAACACATACATCCCTTGGGGTACATGAGGAGTCATTACGCGACTTAGATCCATACAACAACCATAAAGAATAAAATCTAAAGATATAAAGTAAGCATTAACAAATATAACACATTCATGATGATCAATGATAAGAAACCATCTGAATATGCAAATACATCATATGCATGATTAACATAACACATTGAATAACAACTGCCATGGCTAATATTACATTACAGTACAATGTTCAAGAAGTACAATGATACAAAAGTGTTTCCAATCATGAACGGAAACCATACAACAAGATAACATGATACAAATAATTAGAGAAATACAAGTATCAAAACTGGCTCCAAGACAGATACAACTCTGGAGTCGCTGCAACAGCACCAATCCGCACCTCTCGATCCTTGACTGGGGACCCAATGGGGTGCTTAGCACGTTCCACCCGACCATGTGAGTCCGAAGACCCACCCCCCATGCTAGGAGCTAACAAGAAGGAGACCTCAACCAAGAACATCCAACAGGGAACCACTAGACTCAACGTCATACAAAAGTATCATAACACTCAGGAATTAAAATGACCAATCCAACCACATCCAAGAGTCATAAATCTCATCACATGAATCAAAGCAATAACCAGTAAACAAATAACCAAAGGATGATCATGAAACACTTCCAAAAACATAATACAATTCCAATAACATCATATAACAGTACCATAAGAGTACCAGGTCAAAACCCAAACATCAACACGATTTATACAAGACCAAAGAATACACTAAAGATCAAATAGGGTAAAACCATAAATCAATTCAAAACAAATATGTTTCATCAGTTCAAGACAAGAACCACTTCCAGAGGATTTCCAAAGAAGCAACATAATAAGGAGTGTTAGAGGAGAGTGTCATCGCATGGCTTAACATGGATTCTCCAGACTACCTATCGCAAGGTGCCGCCTCCGTCTATTGACGAATTATCCAGACAATCCGAGCGCTAGGAGCCGCCTCCATCTATGGTTATCCAGACTACCTATCTCAAGGAGCCGCTCCATAGGGTTGCTCATGCAGAATCATTAACCTTTCATGAAGACAAGGTAACGATCTTGCCAACCACGACCTTCTCAATCCCCTTTAGCCTGTGATAGCACTAAACGACGGACAAGGCATCGATTATCTTTTTAATGTGATTCTACCCACCCCCTAATTAATTATTTAAATTATCACTTATTAAATTCACTCTAACGAGGGCTATCCTGGCGCCCCTTTGTGCGTGTAGTGCCTCCGTCTCGATCGCCCTTCGCATTCAAGTAAGTTGTTTGTTGGTGGTCATGTCGTGTTTGTTTTGTTAAAAGCGTATTTGAGTAGGTGTGGTTGGTGGGTTGGGATGGCTTGTTAGTTTCTTGGTTATATTGCTTCTTGAATTAAGAGAGTTAGTTTGGAAGGTCTAGCATTGATTAATGTAATTAATTAAAATTTCTAAGAGAATAATTTAAATAAAAAATTAAAATAATAATATAATATATAGTTATTGATAAATAATTAGATTAAATTATTTGATAACTCGCTACCATAATGATAAGCATTCAATCATGGAAACAAGGGAAATTTTAATATGAATTTAGAATGTAAGTTTTGAAAACTGTTGTTAAAACAAAAAAATAAAATAAAAATAGAAAAGGTGGAGATTTATTAGTAAAAGAAGATATGGGAGAATTTTATATGGAAATTAAATACTAAAACAGGAAACTAAATCGAATAAAGATAAGGGATAATGAAATAAAATAAAATAAATAAAGTAAAAATAAAACAAAAATCAAAAAAATAAAAAAAAATAATAAAATATGTCTACCTTTATTTTGATAAGGGATTTACGTTGAAAAGAAAGATTGGGGAGGGATCTTTTTAGATGGTTCTTCCCTTCCGCATGATCAATATTCTTTGCATGGAACTTGTATTGGTAAAAAAAGGATGATTATGTTTCTCATCTCTGTAAAAAAATTTCTTGTGTAATAATCTTGGCGAAGAAGGTTGTTGCAGCGTGGCCATTAGGATATCTCTAGAGAATTTGATTATCATTTGATAAGGCGATTATCTACAATTTCCTTCTTGCATAATGAGGGCTCGGGTCACCTGTGTTGGAGTGTCGCTTCTATCATAGTCGATTCCACCACTGACGCTATAAGATAAGTTTGTTTCCCTACTGTCACGACTCCCTCTCTCTCTTTTTATTTTCCTCTTCACTGCGAACGGAGGTCTGCTCTTAGTATTTTCTTCATTGAGGACGCTTTGTTTTCTCGCCACCTTCTGTATCTCATCGATGCTCTCTATCTGCAAGTATATTCTGTTGTGGTATCATCCTAATCTGGATACCGAATTCTATGGGCATCGGTACCACTGCTGTTAGGGGGATTTTCATTATATTTGAGTTCTTGTAGGGGCTCTGGTCATCTACCAAGTTTCTTTCTTCACCAGTTAAATTGTTAGTCACCTTATGCTTTACGGAACTGGATTTTTGGTCATTTCCCCTCACATTGTATCGACTAATGCTCCATCCTTTTATCATCAAGGCTTATCTTTATTCACCCCAAAATTTGTGTCCTTACCATACTGTCTTAGCTATTTCAATGTGGAAAACCTTTTGGAAGTATTGCAGTGGGTGAGACTATTAATGCTTAAACCTCGCAAATGGAGGTATCAACCATCTGATAGATGGTGAGGGTGAGCATGGGGGTTTTCTCATACTAGACCGAGCCTAGGCAATGATGTCACGACTGGCGGAGATGAATAGGACGGCTCTTTGTTGAATGGAAGAGAGTTTCTCATAGCCATATCGATATATTTCATGTAAGAGATTTTTGCAGATGCCCATCTAATCGAAGCTTGGAAGGGGGCTGAGACATTTAAGGAAAAGGCAACAAATCTTTCGTGCCACCAGCTCATATGGAGGAGAAGGGTAAACCTTGTGGAGGAGAAGAAATTTCAGGTATTCTCCCAAGAATTCCTTCTCTTGCTTGTAATGTAGGCGTACCTAGAAAACACCAATCCTTATATGTTGGTCTTTATCTTGATATGATTTCATTACAATAATTGTTACATCTATCAGTAGGAAACTGAACATGGATAGAACAATTAATCTTGCAATTTCACCTTCGAGTCCCTTAGAGCATACCACGTAATCATGTCTACTTATATAGTAATGTTGTTTTGAGCAGCTTGTAAAGGTTGTCTTTATTTTATTTTTATTTATTTTTAGTCGACATGCTTCTTGTTTAGCAAACCTTGTTGTAGGGAATTTGATGCTTACAAGTGTGTGCCCCTCTGTATGCCTATGTTCCTTTTATATTCACGTTGGTTGTATTGATTTCACTAGGAGATTGATACTTTTCTGGCATTCGAGGTTTCATGCTTGGTAAGCAATACTGTAGATTATGAATCCAACTGGCTATATCGTATATATATATATACTTAATACCATGAAACACAATTTTATCTCTTCAGAATGAAAACATTTAATATTGTCAATTGTTTCCCTGGGCCATTCATTTGGTGTTGAATATCTCGGTTTAAGTTTGATAGTATATTTTAATGATAGGTGAGTGCATAACGTGCTTGGTAGTTTAGTTTAAAAAAAAAAAACATTGTGCTGGTAATGTGAGTACATTAAATTTGGTGTTCATATGTATATTAGCTTCAAGCAGGCCACAATGCTAGAGACTCAGTTCAATGGCATAGTAAATGATGATGGATGCATCTATATGGCATCCATTCCTTGTTGTCTTATCTTTACACTGCACCTTAGCTTGGCCGACAACTCCCTCAAATGCTTCATGTTGCAACTTTGTCCTTTGCCTGAGTATTCCCTTTAATCCCTTATTGACGATTGGAGCTTATGTTTTCTTTTGATATCATTATCTTTACTTGACTGCCTCTTTGGCTACCTTGGAGTGACCTATGTGGAAATCATAGCCTTTACTCTCATGTTCCTCATCTTTTTCTCCTTGAGCCTTTGCCTGTAATCTGCTCATCGTTGCCTTGATGTGTGCACTAGGGTAGCTAGAGCCTATGCGTTTCACTTTGTTATAGTTTAAGGAGATTTCCATTTGGTAATAGATATTGGTCAACCTTTGATAGAATTTATTTCCTATTGATACAATGCATCAAATGAATTTAGACAATTTTAGGATTGCTTCTAATATAATATATTTGATGGATAATACGATATCTGTGTGTGAGCGCGTAAAAGTGAATTGTGAAAGGATGTTTTTGTGTATGTCATTCTTCTTCATGTCCTTGTGTAACTTCATTATGCTATTAGTGATTTGGGATACCAATATTCGATCATGTTAAGTTGTAATTTTAATTTAAGAGTTAAATATGTCTAAATATATATGATTGGATATATATATGTATGTACGTAAATAAAAGTTTATTACAATTAAGTTGAAACCTAATGCTTTACTAACAAATTTCTACATGTTAAGGTATGTGTATGTAAATGAATATATGTATTGGAAGTAAAGTGATAGGAAAATAATATTTTTAACGTAGTGATTTGTTGATTTTATTAGATCAACAAGTAGAGGAGCTTAATAGCGAAACTGATTTATTATGTATATTTTAATTATTAGATATAATATTATGAGGAGAATACTAGAACTAAAATATCATTTGGTAGGTATTATTATTTATGTTGGTATACATTTAGATGTATATATACTTGTATGTCTGTAGTTTTGGATACTTGTTGGAGCTAATCAAGACAAATAGGAGTACATTTGAATAGGAAGGAGTAATTGTATTGTTATTTAAATGTTTTGAAGTTGTATAAAAGAAATACAGTATCGTTGGGAAAGGTATGATTCTTAATTAATTAGTGGCTTTTCTTTGTGTGGCTTTTCTAAGTTGATCTCCGACTTGAGGGAAATATTATTCTTGTGTTGAAATTATTGGGAAAAGCTCTTGTTGCTTCATTTTACCCTTGTTGGAAATTTCCGTTCTTTTGGCTTCCAGAGGCTTGAGATTATGGTCAGTTGATGTTCTCTCTTTATGTGCCCTTGATGTGGCAAGTGTTTTGATATTATGATTTTAAAAGGGTTGTACATGAATTGTTGAGACTTTGATTATGTGTTTATAATGAGATGGTTGATGCCTCACGTGATTTCGTCTTGAGTTTATTTGTTTTATCTGTTATGTTACAACCCTTGCCTAGTTTGGTTTAGGTTAGGGGTCTTAGGGAGAGTGGCTCTTTGTGGGCGCCGGTGCCTCAAGATAAGGAAGGGCTCAGGATAACCCACGAAAGAGTAGTTAAACAAGTGATAACCTAAACAATAGAATTTAGGGGGTTGGGTAGTTTAAAAAACTCAAGATAATAAAACATTGGATTCCTCAGCTATACACTAGGGCTACCATAGACTACTGATAGACTGAGAAGGCCGTGGTCGGCAAAGTCGTAGTCTCGTCTTCACGAGAGATTATCGGCTCCGCATTAGCTACCCTATGGTGCCGGCGCCTCAGTTGGAGGAAGGGCCAGGAGATCCATAGATGGGTGCCGGTGCCTCAGTTGGAGGAAGGGCCAGGAGAATCCCATGAGAGCTATGCGATGACACTCTCCACTTGACACCCTTGTGCTTGGTTGTAGTTGCCTCTGGTTAGTGTATCTTTATGTTGTTCTTGAGGGCTAGGGAATCCATAGATGGGTGCCGGCGCCTCGGTTGGAGGAAGTGCCAGGGGATCCCATGTGAGCTATGCGATGACCCTCCTGACTAGACACCCTTGTTCTTGTTCTTGTCGCCTCTGGATATTGTAGTCTTTATGTTGTTTCAGATTCTTGTGGAAATGATTTATGGATGCTCTTTGGTGACTTTCTTAATTTTTGTTGCTTGGGTTAAATGTGATGAGTTTTATAGTTTCATTTGATTTTGTTGACTCATGAATGTTGTTGATTATGTCATTGTAATCCGTGAGTTTCATGATATCTTTGTATGATGTTGAGTCCTGTGGTTCCCTGTTTGGATGTTCTTGGTTGTGGTCTCTTCTTGTCAGCTCCTTAGCACGGGGGGTGGGTCTTCGGACCCACGTGGTCGGGTGGAACGTGCTAAGCACACCATTGGGTCCCCAGTCAAGGATCGAGAGGTGCAGATTGGTGCCGTTGCAGCGACTCCAGAGTTGTATTTGTCTTGGAGCCAGTTACATTACTTTGTTCTTATCTTTCTGATGTATCATCTTATCTTGTTATGTGGTTCCTGCCCATATTGGGAAACATGTTTGTATCATTGTAAGACTTGAATAGTGTAAAGTAATGAAAAGGATGTGATGTAATATTTATCATTGGTGAACCTTGTGTGGATATGGATCCATATCAGAAGTTATTCAAAGTATTGTATTTATTTAAGTGAATGGTTCTTATTGATGGTTTATATATATGCTTCGTCATGGATTAGATTTGGCTTTCATTCTTTATCATTGATGTATGGCATTAAGTTTCGTAATGTATCCTCGTGTACCCCAAGGGACGCAAATGATATTGGGTTTGTTTAAATGAATTTTCATGTCATAACTTTTGTGCATCTCATGCATGTTTAGTTCTACTTTAAAAAAAAAAAAAAGTGTGTGTTAATCATTGCCTTAGTTGTCCTTTGGGGTTCGCACGACGGGGCATTACAGTGCGCCGACCACCCACTTAGAGCCACACTCTCTCTCTAGACACTCAAAACATAAAACCAAAATCCAAGGGTTGTACAACATAACAAGTACATTAGATCACAACAGAGAAGCATGCAAGGCAATACCCATCTTGCCATAAATACATAATCAAAAATCTCCATGATTCCCGTACAACCCTTTCAAAAACATGAAACCAAAACATTTGCCACAACAAGGGCACATAAAAGGAGGAACATTAACCAAACATAAAAACAAGCCTCTGGAAGATTCTCATAAAGTTACACTAGGGTTTCCCCATCAAAGAACTGACAGCAATAATTGCAAGACCTCAAAGAACTATTTCCAATATAAATATAATGAGCAAATACACCAAAATAAGATCAACAACACCAACAACTTCGATACGAACTAAATCGAGAATCCAAGGGAAACCTCTATTTTCTCCTCTCGGAATACCCATAATTCAAAGAACTTTTCAATTTGACTCATCAAGTAGAACCATCAATCATGACAAAGTTAACATTAACCAATTTTCCACTTAGGTAAAGAACAAAAGAACACATACTGGTTCCCAACGAATAGCAACATAAATAAAATGAGAGAAAAAACTCCAACTCAAAAATCAACTTAGGAAAAGTCACATTGAAAGAATCCATAAAACCACACATTCTAATAATATATCCATTCATTCAATAAGAAGTAACTTGAAACATTTTAAAAAGAATATTAGTTTAAAGATCAATCATTTCCAACATTTAAGGATAGCACAATATTACGAAGTGAAAATAAAATCTAATGGTTTAAGCCATAAGACACTATTCACAAGTATACTCTTTCAAACACAAATATATTCCAATTTACACATTATAACAACAATCTCCCTTCGAAGATCAACCCACTCAAACCAACAATTTGATCCTGATATCAATCACAAGTATTTTCTAGAACTGTTCTTATAGAAATCCCACAAATCAACTATTAAAAGAATATGAGGGAAATTGACTTAGAAAAGATCATCTAATTTTATTCATTTACATAAACCCTTTGTTTAACTAAATATAATTAATCAAAACATTTATCGAATCTACAATCATTCACTAGCCTTTATTGTAATACCCAACTATTTAAAGTTTTCAAATTTATTTACTTCCATTTATCTTATAAATCAATTCTCCCACCTAAACAGAAATAATCCTTATCGCCAATATTATCTACATACATCAACAACATACAAAACTCTACTTTTCATTATTTCTAAGTTAACTATCCCGCTTGAAACTAATCAAATTGAGAATAAACTAATCTATCAATGTTACCCAAATTATTAACATAAGGAAACTCTCTCTCTAATCACGTTACTAACCTACTCAATAACATAATACCTAACTTAACTACCTAATAATTCTAATTTTCTAACTCCTATAAATAAATCATTTTCTGAATATAAACACATTAATTACAAAGTCTTAAGGAATAATTCCATACAAGGAAACCATCAAACACATCAACCTTGAAGAACACTATCTTAAAACACTTACAATGAACAGGCCATTGAGACATCTCCATAAATATCCCACAAATAACACCCATCTTAAAACAATTGAATGGCACTTAAACCAATAATCAAAACACTTTGTTTACATTTACTCACACATTATAACCATAAAGACCTTCCTTTAACTTAAGCATTATTTCAACGTTTTTACCACTTATTTTAATATATCCACTTAATTTAATTAAGAGAGTATTTACTACAAATAATTATATTTAAAATAACTATATCATTTATAAGATAACCAACTCCATCCACTGTTTAATACGAATCCTAATTATAACTTTAAAATGTAATACTAAGATGACAATTCTATAACTTTATTATAATACTAAGGTGATGACACTAATGGATTATTTCACACAGTAGTTTGATAAATAATTATCATTCATAGACTCATTAGATAACAAAAAGGTAATTAAAACCATTTAACATTTAATCAGTATCATTTAAATTAATTAACCTATGAACCTGGGATTTATCCTCACTTAAAAAATAACTTTATCATTATCCTTCAAGTAAAAGAAACTATGTAAATGTAGAATCCCTTATCTCCTTTAGTGAACCCTAAAACTTAATTAACCATATAAATCGATTTACTTTAACTAAATACACAGTTCATTTATCTACAACAAAATTAAATACCTAATTCAATAATGTTCATTCCGTTAAAATATTTTGTTAAATAATATTTTACTAAGCAACCTATGGAAATAACCATTTTCTCTTTAATTATTTACCTAATTCATTCCCTGGCACAATAATTCACAAGTAATTGTAGCAATATTTTATTCTAAGTAACCAACTACCTAATTGCCAAGAGTATCCATTAGCCAATCCTAAAAGCATGCGAGGAGTTTAGATATTAAGATAACATTTATTTCATTCTAAAAGAAATATAAAAGATATCATGAAATTAATACTATAAAATTAAATTACCAATTAAGAGAACATGTAAGAAAATTCAAGATATATTTTATATTATAATTTTCCTCAATTTAAATCTCACGTTAAAAACTTTTAACCTATCTTTCCATCCTAATTTAGATACAATGATTAATAATATTCAAAAAGGACATTTGTTTCTTCCTAAGGTAACAAATGTGAGAATTCTAACTGCACCATCCTTAACCCCTAATGACTAACTACCTGGCAAGATTTCATGCCAACAATTAATAACTTTATTTATTCAAAACAAGATCCTCTAATTATATCTCACCTCAACCAATATCTAACCTAATTATTAATAAACATATATCTAACCTAATTATTAATAAACATATATATATATATATATAACTTCACTTTCTGATTACAAATAAGAGATCATTTATCTAGCTGGGATAAAAATCTAATTCTTCACAGCACAACCTTAACCTAAATAAAATTAATATTTTTAGTTAATCTACTCTAATTCATTCACTTCATTAACTAAACATCTTTCAACGTAATTTCCTTAACTACTAATATTACGAATATTACCTAAAAGCAATACCTTCACAGTAATAAAAGAATACACCCTTTGCACAATATTTACCTTAAACCTATTCAGTTACAAAAGCATAACCCTAATTCCCGATATTCTAATGTGTCACCCATTTTCATTATATAGTATAATCATTAATTTTACAACCAAGATAACATTCTTTATTATTTCTCTATTTACCTCAAAACCTATCATACTAGCAGACCAAAATTTAATTTAACTTTTTATAAATTATATTTATTATCAGCAAAACGCAACCATAAGGGAGCAGCTTGATAGCAGCCTCGTATTTTAAGCATAACGCCAAAACTATAATCTGGGTATTTGAGATTTTTGGACAGCAAATAGAAAACTGGAATTTGGAGAAACCCTTTAAATTTACCAGCAAACTAGTTTGTATAAAAAATGTTATGGATGACACAATTAGACTGTTTGAATAGAGTCACAGGAAACAATTTACCAGTATAACAATATATATTTTTTTTTTCAAACATAATATAACATGTATATATATATATAAACAATCACAATAGATTTAAAATATTATAATTTATATCAACATTTTAATGGATCTTTAAAATAATCTATTAATCTTTTAAATCAAATAATCTAATAATCTTTTAAATCAAATAATCTAATGCAAAAGATGCAAACTTCCGCACTGCTATACGTAACTAACTCTTTATAATCATTCACATAAAATATGAATATAGATTGAAACCACCGCATATGATTATAAATTGAAAACCATATCATAAAAAAAAAAACTTAAATCAAAACCCTAACACCACATGAAATTTGAATCTTCAGGATGATTTACAATTCGCACACAACATATCAAAAATATAGAGAGGGGAAAGAAAATTGTACTCTTTTCCAGAGAGCATTGACAGGAAATTTCAATTGGCGTTGTAAATCAATGTTGTCTGGAACGAAAACCCTGAGCCGAACAATCCATGACAGAAGGAGCAATCCTTCGAACCAGCCAATCCCCTTTTTCTCCAGAATAATTCTCATTTAATAATTTGTTTCACGGAGTCTTTTTCCACTCCCAACGAGAAACCGTTCAACTTCCAGCAGTTATGAATGAATGACAGCCACGACCCTTAATTATAATCTAATCTTTAATATATGAACCAAATAGGTCATCTATTAGATATTCAATAAATAATTAATAATTTAATCTTTCTTTTAGTTACAGATAAATATTTTCTCCTTAATTTGTTTATCGAATTTAAACATTAAATGATAATTACCTTGCAATATTCTATTTTTATTTATTTCTATTAACAATGTAATTTTATTCTTTCATAACCTCTAATTATATTAAAACATTTAATTATTTATTTATTTCACAAAGAAATTAATAAAAATCTTATTTTATCACATTGTTTAATTACTCATACTTCTTTTAGTTATTATTTTAATTTAATAATTAACCATCCAAAATAGTTATTGTATCATTTTACTAATGTAGTTCATTCAGTTATAATTTCACTTCCCAATTAAATTAAGTTCCCTTTTAATCCTTTTTAATATTTTATCACTTTTAAATTTATTAATTGAATTTAATCATTAAATGATAGCTATCTTTCCTCATTTAATCTGATTATTTTAAATAACTAACTCCCAACGATAATTAAATTGACGCTTATCATTGAATCTAATTCTTTATTTAATTCCAAATGAAACAGGTAACCTTATAATTAAATTAATTTTATTAATCAAATCCAAACATATTATTAGTGTTACCTCATAACCTTAAAATTAAATTAAATAATAAAATCACCACATCATCATGACATTACCAACAACTTACTTAACATCAATGATGACCGAAACGGAGGGCACTACAATATATTATAATAGTAAGTATATTATATATTATAATATAAAAAGTATATTTAATTTATGAGATTTATATTAATATTATATATTATAAAAATGACAAAAAATGGCAAAAAAAAAAGGCAAAGTATTATATATTAAAAAAAGGCAAAAAAAAATTATTTGATTCATGGCAGGGGATTCAAGCAAACACAGTTTGTAGGTTCAACCAAACCTCCTTGAAAAACATTTTTTTATTATATTTTGAAGAGGTTCGATCGAACTTGGGTCTGACCGAACCTCTGTTTGACCAAACAAATTTTTTAGGTTTTATCGAACCATAGTTTGACCGAACCACCCTTTTTTCCCCTTCCCCCTCCTAGGCACCAAAAATGTCCATAATTTTGCACTTTGAAGCTCGATTTGAGAATGAAAATGGAGGAGACTTCACAAACCCAACTGGTATCAAGTAGGCCTCATAATGAGCTATCCAACGAATATAATTTTAATATGTTTTGGTTTTATTATCTATTTGTTTTTTAAGTTTTATTAAATATAGGTTTTTCACCAAAAATGAAGCTCTCTATTCTGCACATGTGGAAAAATAGAAGATTATCAAAAATAAAAAAATGAAAAATATGAGTGCACCAGATATTAGAGTCCTTGATCCAACAAAAAAACAAAAAAATTGATACATACAATAAAAGTTACACCTTATACAATTGCGCTATGTCTGAATTGTAATTGGTTTGACTTTGAAACTTGATTAAAGAAAAAATATTCAATAAAAAAATATCTAACCAAGTGGAAACACTAGATATAAGAGTTACAAATCTAAATTCAAAAGAATTAGAATTTTATTCTTCATGGAAAAAAAGTTATGCTTTATACGGTGTGCGTCACTTTTTAAAAATGTTGTTTTATGAAAAAAAATAGTTTTCATGGGAGATGGAAAAAGAAGTACAATATAATTCCAAAAAAATTGAAAAAAATATTTTTGGAATCTATAGAAAAAATGTGACGAGACTCTAGTTTGCATCATCTTCAAATTCCTCATGGTTTAGCCGCTATAGGTGCTTGAATGTGAAGGTTTAGTTAAAAATAATAATTTCAGTGTCTAGTTTGGCCAAAAATTGTAAACCACTATTGTGGGATCACCCTAAAGATGATATAAATATGAGTTGAGTTGTTGAGGGATGTGAAGAGAGACAAGTATGATTGTAATGATGTAAATTGTAGATTATTAGTTTCGAACTGGAGAAGTGCAGTATGAGCTTTCATGTGTTAAATTGTTGGATGTAGTGAGTAGAAGATGTCTACAATTCTTCAGTTAATCTATAAAGGTGTTGGCGATATTGTGGTTTATTTATTTGTTGTATAATTGATATGGATTTATCTTTGTAGCACTCTTCTCTATCTTCTTCTCTATTCTGGCAGTGAGCCTTTGAAATTTCTTTCCTTGGGAAACGATCCCTCTGCTAGTGAGCCCTTTATATTAAATGGTATTGATATTACTTTATATTGTGAGCTAATCCTCACTATGGTTTTTCCCATATTAGTTTTTCCATGTAAATATGGTGTTCTCTTGTGCATGGTGTTGATTAAGTTTCAGTTTCTCTTTTTTTCTTTTCATGCTAAATCCTTATAATTTAGATTAAGGGTTAATTGAATGAATGTGGATCAAAATGTTTGTGAGGGTTTTGAAGTTTTAATCTATACAACTGATTCATGCAACCCCTCTTAGTTTTCTTGTGCATTCAACACTTTCATCTTCAGAGTACTTAGTACTAGAGATGACAATAAGAAAAAAAATATTGAAATCATAATAACATAATCCTTATCAATCTTTATATAGAGTATTCATATTATCAATTATAATAACCATGCATAGCACTTTGGAGAAATATCACAAACCTAATTAGTTTTTACAATGGGTTCACATTAAAATTTATCTAAAAAAAAGAATATAATACTTGAAAGAGAAATATTATAGACCTATTCATTCTTAAGTAGTGGAAACATATTCATAGATGTATTAATAAACATATAATGCTTGATAGAGAATAATAATAGACCTATTCAGTCTTAATATAGAGTATAAGCATTAAAAATGGTATTAATAAACTTCTATTGCTTGACAAAGAAATATTGTTATAGCCCCTCATGGTTTAAACCCTCATGGTCTACTAGACAATACCCATGGTGGCTAAGTAAACAAGTCGAGATAACATTCAAGTTCATGATATTTAAAATAATAACATTCAAATAAAACAAGTTGAAGGCTAAAATCATCAATGATAATAACTAAATTTTTTAACCATCCTCAAGAATATCTAAAATCTATTGCTCATTACAAGAATAACATTTTAACTTTCTATCTAAGGGAATAAATTGTATGCAATACATACTAAATACACTATAAAACACCAACCAGCAATGTAGAGCTCTCTTTTCTCTCTTTTTCCTTTTATACCTTCTCTCTATCATCGTGCTTAATACCATCTACCCCCATCCTCTTCTATTTTTTTCTTTATCATTCCTCACTCCCTACATATATTGAGAGAAAATAAATGTGTCTTTTCTCTTGAGGAAGCCTCTACACACCCAAGTGGTGGAACTAGTTGGTGTTGGATTTTACTAGCCAAGAAAGATATAAATGACCATGTCCTCTTAGATAATTGCTTTGTTTATCTCCACACAAAGTCACTATTTCAGAATAAGGAGATTACAAGTATTCTGACAAACTTGTTTATTGCCATGAGAGGACTAAATGTTCTGTATTTGAGCTTCACAAACATCTCTACATTTTGTGCATCCCTTATAAAGATGAAACTTCTTAAAGTATTTAATTTTAGGGAAACATGAATAGAGGAGGTACCAGAGTGTGTGAGACATCTTAAAAGTCTCTTGTTTCTTGCTATTTTTGATAGGTGTTGGCTATTTGTATGGATAAGTGTACTTAAACTTCTACAACATTTAGAATGGAAGGGTATTGATTGTATGCCAAAGGGAATATCAGAGCTAGCCTCTTTGAGAACATTATGATTGCAATATTTTCTCTTGTCTATAGAAGAGGATGAATTCATGAGGTTAGAGGATTTGGCCAATATGACTCAACTTTAGGAACTAGGTTTAAGATTCAATCATAACATGGAGTTGAAGAGGATGGGGGAAGGGATCCTTGTGTAGCTGGTGAATATGTGTTGTTTGGGAATATGGAATTAGGTTGTTGATGGAATGGAACCTCTATAGTTTCCGGATAAAATGAGAATAATGAGACATCTAGAAAGTCTTATATTAGATAGGTTTACAGTGCCAGGTTGATTCTATGAATTGTCAAATATGAGGGAATTGGAGTTATATATGTGTGAATGTAGTGATTATCCAAAGTTGTAAAGAATGCCCAATCTAGTGAGGTTGGTGTTGGATGGGAATCAGAGGTGCAAATAATTTCCAAAGGCATTTGGAAAGTCTGGAGGGTTTCCACACCTCTGTTTCTTCACAATTCAATATTTCTCTTAATTAGAGGAGTTTCCATAGTTGGAGGGAGCCATGGAATTGTTCAAGAGTGAAGAAAGTGGGAGTGATTGGAATGGTTCAAAAGGTAAAGAGATTTTAATTATAGGGATTTAGGGATAGATGAATTAAGGGAGACATTAAAGGAAGGTAGGGAATATTGGAATAAAATGAAAGCCATTAATCTTAATATAATTATTTTTCATAGAAAAATATTTAATAATAATATCTTAAGGTGATATCAAATGGTTAAGAAGCATGAATATTCATAGTCCTAGTATGGATCATCTATATTTACATCTTATTAGAATTTTGATCCCTTTTGCGCCTCATAAACCAATTCTCATTATAAAACCTCCTAAACCTCATGACCATATCCTAAGTTTTACAAAACAACTTACTAGTAATCATGTGTAACAACAAAAAAGTTATCATACCATAGATCACACATATAACACTAGAAACAATAATTGACCAAGATAAACGCAAGCCATTTTACCTAGTGCCCCTCATTTACCTCAACACAGTGGAAAGGAGTATGATCTTGTAGAACAACTTCAAAAGACTCCTACTAAGATATCCCTTTGGGATTTGATTCAAACATCACCTGCTTACCATAACATGATTCAAAATGCCTTGTAAAAAGTTATCATCCATCCTAGTGTGCAACCAAATGATGTGGCAACCTTGATTGAGAATATGAATTCACCTAGTGTGGACATTATCTTTCATCAAAGTGAATTAACTCCTTTAGAAATGAAAAAATGAAATGATGCTTTAATGATTTTGGCCATTGTTAACAAGGTTGGGATTAGGCATACCCTTGTTGACAATGGTTCATGGCTTAATATTTTTAGTGTGAATATTTTATATAGAAATAGAGTAGATAAGATGAAAATTCAACCAATTGATTTATCTATCCATGGTTTTGATAATGTAGGAAACAACCACATGGTGTGATAACATTACTTCTCAAAGTTGGTAAGGCTATGTTACAAAATCCTATTCATGTCATGCCTCATGATATTTCATATAATATTCTCTTTGGTAGACCATGAATTCATGAAATGAATGGAGTTCCTTCCATGCTTACTAATTTAAATAATGAAATACATTTATAAAAACAAGGTTTACATTATAAAAGTTGATCCAAGATATGAATTTTTTTTACAAACTAAAAAGGGAAGGAAATATCATTTTACAAAATTGATACCAACCCTAACATTGGAACCTTTACAAAGGAAAGATAAAAATGAGTGTTTCATTGGTGAAAAATTTGTTAGATGATGATTGGAGATCATTAGATTTCACACCTACATTCTATGGAGAATACAAAATCATACAACCAAAATTAGGAAAAGAGAAAGAAGCTATCATTATATATACAATCTATCATTGAGTCATCAAAAGAATTTGAGTCTAAAACTTGTAGAAAAGAAGAGGAAACCACAACCTATAAATCCACATATGATGGTCATGAAAAAAAATTCTTTGAAAGAAATGGAAGAAATTTATGGAAGAGGATATCAACTTTTGAAACAATGTGACTATAATGGAAAAAGGTGTGATTTGTAAGAGAACAAGGTATAGATGCCTTCATAGAACCTAATATGCAAGAAACAACAAGAGTTCTTGGCTATTGTCCTTCAAAAATAACAAAAATACTAAAAAATCCTTTCACTTACTCAATAGCATTAGTTGCTTCTCCTTCTCATGTGGTAGTTGTAGTGTCATAACATATTAACTACCATGTATGGGGGTATAAAATTGGGTTTATGCAATCATATTTCATTTCCCAAGGAGCAACACATCTTAATCCATTTGATTCACCTTTGTCTCTACACTTAGGGGGCAAGGGATTAGGTAGCCTTGTCTTGGGTGCATTACTTATAACAAGGGATCCTTCTTTATCTCTTTAAAACATTAGTTTAGCAAGTACACTAAAATTTTAAGGGGGGGTATAGTCCCTTGTTCATTGTTTGCATATGAAATCATCCCTTCTTAGTGATGATAACATACATCTCCTAGGAAGTGTGACCTTGTCAAACAAAGTGTCAACTTCTTAATCCTTGTGACATGTCTTCTTTGTGGTGATATTATGCTTGATGTCCTACAAGAGTGTGACCTTTATTGGCATACTACTTTCTCCTTGGTGGTAATGCTATAGCTTTAACACCCCCTAAGGTATGATGTTTTATTCCTTGACTAGTCTTGTCTTGGTGGTGATGTCATGTGTGATGTTCCCTAATGTGTGACCTTTCATGTATTAATCAAAGAACCCTTGATTAATTTCGATAAATTACCTTTTTGACCTAATCAAAATGTCATTTATGCACCCCATGAGGTGAGTTCTATTGCACCCCCTGAGGTGATTTTTTCTTTCACCCCTTGAGGTTAGTTTTTTATGAACCTCCTGAGATGAGTTTGGAATTTTTTCTCCACTTTGTACATGAGAATTAAACTTAGTGTACAACATTGGTATCTTGATAATTTTTGGAACCTTATAAAGGTTATCAAAGAGTATAAATCTTGTTATGGTTTTTCATGCGTACACACTTGTAGACCTAGTGTTTTTCTTATTTTTTCCACCTTGTTATGGGTACACACCTTATATACCTAGTGTGTGTTTCTCATCTTTGCCTTGGGGGCTCAACAAGTGAAAAGCGAGCTTCACTAGCCCATGTGCCTTCTAGTTTATGGTTCACCTCGAAAATACTTGACTTTTCTATAGTGTGAGTCATCAATACCTTTTAACATGTTCACTTAACATAATACAACTTTATTTCTAGTGGAGCCATGCATTACATGAGTGATGTGTATGAATTTAGTCCTCATGGAACATTTTCTTTATTCCATGAATGATGTTTGGTATTTGAGACAATTTAAGACTAGGGTATCTTTGCCTTACTAGACTCAAATATTTAGCACTAACCTTGTGCTTTGTTTATTTCCATGATATTTTCATGTGCCTTCTTCATGTTTACATCATGTTTGCATTGTGTTTATTTTCATTTCATTATCATATTTATGTTTAATCATGTCGTGCATGCTTCGTGTTTTCTGACATGTATGTTGTCTTGCTACATATCATAAATATGTGTGTATTCCTTTGTTCTTATGTTAATTTTCCATGGTACCTTGGATCATGGGGGCTTGATCCTCTTTTATCATGTCTCTTCAACATTTGGACAATCAGGCTCCTCTTGACATATTTTACTACTTTAGTGTGAGTCTGAGTGTAAGTTCACACTCTCACTAAAGTGGGGGCTAAATATGGTGTATAAAATTGTATACCTTAATAATTTCACACTATGTTTTTGCACTCCTAAATTATTGAGCCTAATTGACCCCATAATCACCTAAAATTATGTATTCTATAGCCCATTTTCACCACTTTTTAATAAATTGTGAGCATTCAACAAATCCAACCAACCTTTAATTTTCCCCTGCCACTTAATATTCTAGAAATTTGGGCTAGTACCAATTCACCCATGGGTGAATGGGTCACCATTCTTAGATTTGACCTCTTTTTGGACATGTTAGTGTGGCCATTTTAACATTCAAAACCACATTTGCAAATGTCGGCTATCAAGATCTAGTTTTTAGGAATTTAAATAAATGCCTATAAATACCTGGTTATTGTATCATTTTAAATCTATCTAGCAAGAGGTGAACTTCAACATCATTCAAGAGTAAGTCAAGAGAAACATTATAAGAGTTTCATTACAACAGTTCAAGATCCAAGCATCATGCCAAATTGTTTATGAATTCATGTTATCATGTTATCATTATTTTTTGAAGACTAACGTCTTTGTGTAGGTCTCCAAAATATTCAAGCATTGAAGCAAGGAAGAACAAAATCCTTGAGGTGATTTGTATGACTTTAGTCCTTCAAGGAAACCATTGAAGGGTGATGAGTTGCAGCATATTGTTATTTCATCATTCCTTCTTTTCCATTATCATTTATCAATTAACATTTTGCTATTGTGGAAGTGACAACACTTACTCAAGGTTTTACTAAGGCTAACCCCTATATGGAAGAAAAATTCCCTCTCTTTGAATGTGCATGTTACAAATTTTAAGCAGATTGAAGAGATCTTGAATATCCATTTTGTATTGTTTCTTTTTTTGTCATAAAATTTTTCAAGCCATGAAAACTCATTTACACAAATATTTGACAACATTCTGATAACTTTTCAAGAATAAAAAAAAGTTTGAGATCTACAACTAGAGGACCCCAACTATTGATTAGGACACCCCTACAAAGACTCATTTTCCACTTGGTGAATATGTCCCTCTACAGTGCTTGAAATAATATTTCTTGGGTTAGTGCATATCATTGTATGCTTCCTAGATCCACCTACAAATTATTGTTTTCATTTGTTAGTTGTCAAGATCCTGCAATTTACATATTAGGGAACATAGTATAATTACATTAATTATTCCAAATCAATTCCAATCCTTTCCAATCCTCAATTAAATGTAGATTCATGTTTGATTGTCTCACCTTCATATTCAATAGTCAATCTATACACCTTGTTGATCTACATCGTAATGAAACTTGGAAAAAGGCTACCATTGCATCCTAGGTTCTTTGCATTTAGGACCTAGGATCCATTTTTCTATGTTTCACCACCAACCAAACAAGTCACCTAATTAATAAAAAGATATATTATGGGAATTAAAAATGGATAAATCACACCATGAAAACTTATAGATGCAAAATAAGGACTTACGGATTTTACAACTAGTCACAATGAACATATAAATTAAACTTAGTAATAACACATATAGATCATGAAGATATAGTTGGCCCTAATATGACATAAAGGAACCGTTATAGATATCTACAAAGGAATAAGACTACATGAAACAATAGTAGAGGAAATCAAAGACATGAATGCAAACACATGAATTGGATACTAAACATGATTGAGATTCTGGGTAGAGCATTGTAATCGGGCTCATTAGAATTAGTTTCATAGATTTGTTATTAACTTTAGGGCCAAATAAATACAAATAAAATGTGGAGAAGTTTTACATTTATTTGGGATGGTTCCAACATTTTCTTTGGTCATGGATATGAGTGAAATTTCAAACTAATGCTCCCCTTTTGAGTATATTTTCAACCAAACCCAAATTTAATCATTTTTTAATTAAAAACATAATTTTAGCCAAAATATGTTATAGAAAAAATATATCTAGAAAAATAAATTCCAATCAAAAGTATCTAATAACTGTATATGTGGTATTATTTTGGTTTAAATTGTAATATTTAAAAAATATTCAAAGAAAATCAATGTTCTTACCACTTCTACTTGTGTACATAACATTTTCTTATAAATAAAAAATACCCTTTTGTAGAACTTAATATGGAGAATCTAAAACATATTTTAATTTAAATTACCATTTTTATTTTTATTTTGATGACAAGTCAATCATCAACCCTAAAAGCTAAACTTAATTCCATTCACTAAAAAATAATAGTATTTTTTTTTTGTTAAATAAATTTAAAAAATTAACTACATTAGAGGATGAAATATCAATTGAGTAGATATGTTTATTTTTTATCATTTATAAATAGTCTTCAAAATGTTTGATGTCTCATCAAAGTTAGTGCATTCTTTCAAGATGTCAATTAGGAATTTTACACACACACACACACACACACATGTTCATTTTATCATTGCATGAAAATAACAAGTTCACAACATCAAGAAAATAGTAAAAATAAAATGAAATCATGGAAAACTCAAACAATTTCAATACAATTGTGGAAAATTCAATACAATTTCATGGATTGTGGAAAACTCATACCAACTAAAATGAAATTGTTACAAATAACTTGACATCCAATCAAATTCCTTTCATCAAAATATTTAAAAATTAAATAACAATGATAATTTAACCAAAAAATATAACAAACTATATTTTTTGTTAAAAAAATATAGCTATAAACTACACTAGAATATCTATATTTCATTAGTTTAAATCATTTCAAAATTTGTAACATATACGTAAATTTTAGGTGCTTAAAGTTTAATAATATAAACTTGTGTTGCCTATTTTTAGTATAAAGGAGTGATTATAGAGTATTGAACCTTAGCCCATGTGCATCTATTGAATAGGTTCAACATGAATTCTAAAAACTAGTGTTCAAGATAAAAATAATAGGGTAAACCCATAAGAGGGGAACTCAAGTGACATCTACACCAATATGTATAGGAACAAGAAAAAGTTAAAACATGAAAACCTATAATTAATTTTAAAATAGAAACACAAAGAATCCAAATTTTCACATACATATAATGACATGGAGGCACAAAGTAAGAGAACTAATTCATATGTGGTTGTATGTGGAATAAGACAAATTAAAAGATAACTCCTACAAATATTTTGCATGACCATAAGTGATAGGAAAACATGAATACATCATTTGTCTCTTCTACTGGTCCCATCAGTATAATTTTTTTTTTGCCAATACTACCCAACTATATATCAAACATTTCAATATTCCCAAACAAAAATAAAAATGTAACAACTAATTATATTTCACCACTAAACAAGATAGAACAAATGTGAAATATCCAATTTTATTTTGAACTATGTAACTCAATATACAAAATACATGAACCATATAAATCGTGTCCATAATCATTTTTGAAGCTAAAATTATATGGTTCATAAATATATCTGATAGTCTACTTATCTTCATGGACTATGAAATGAAGTACATCATATTTCGTGCACTCAATATCAACCGATATGCTACCCACATTAGGAATTTGGGTATGTGCAGGACCATGATGGGCAAAAAAGTGGCAATATGATGGGTATGTGGCTAACAGCCTTTTTTTACCCAAAATTGATGAAATGAAAATGGTTTTTAAAGGAGATTCTTAGTTTTCCACCAATATAAATTATGCTTTACTTTGAATTTAATAACTAATTATTATTCATTTTCTATTCAAATTACGACTAAAGTCCTGATTAATAGGCTGATTGAAAAACATCTATAGCTTTCAAAAAGTATCACATTTTTTGAATCCAAAAAATGCATCACATTCTATATTTCACATACTAGAGGATTAAAAAAAGAAAAATTGAATTTCATGAAGTTTTGACCAAGTTAAGGTGGTTAGACATGAGTTTTATATTTTTTAAAAGTTGTAATAAAAAATTCATAATTAATTATTTACTTGGAAAAAATTACAAAAAAATATGCATCACATCGAGACATGAGCCCTCTACTTATATCTAAAATATTATAAAAAAATATTATCATTTTATTGTGGTTAGGGTGGTCGACATACACCTACTTATTTTTTCCTTGAAATTTAAGTACTATTGCATTGAAATTTCAAATTTTCACCAAATAGATTTTTGTTTCTTTAAAAAAACCTAGTAGTTTATAAACTACATTCAATTTTCTACAAATTCTATTCTTAGTTATTTTTGAAATAATATAGATAACTTATTCAAATTTTTACGTCAAGCTGCCTAATTCTGATTTTTCTGAACTTTTTGCCACTTAAGGGCCTATTTTTTCAATGATGATCTTGCACATACCCATTTCATGCTTGAAATTGAGATCCTAAGACTCAAATTTTTCATAATGCATACCTAGATACATAATTTTTCAATATGCATTCATCAATCATCCAATATATAAGCTACATTTTATGGTTGCTCATGGTCATCCAAGTGTGGTTATTCTTTTCTTGTATGATTACATTTAGGACCTAATTGAAAATTTTCTTTTTAGGATAATAAATGTCACCTAGACTAACATAATCCAATACTTCAACCTAATTAAAGAACTCATGTTTAGCTAAACCCAAATCATCCTTCAAAATATTTTGAAACTTGAATATATTAGTCTCCCAAAAGTTGATAGATTCATATTAATTTTAGTTACATGTGTAACCCATTTCACCATTATGTGCATCAACATCAAAATAAAACTATTGTGTGTAATATTCAATGAAAACTATTATGCATTCATGTATGGGGCCAAGACATAATTTATAAACTTGTAAATAAACTAATTAATACATACAATAAAGTCAACATCTATCACATATTCAAACTATTTTTACCAAAAGGAATCAAATATGGATGACATCCCATATAAAAAATAACATACATCACACCAAGATAATGAATAAATATAAATTAAAGCATAATCACCATCATTATAAATATTCCAATCATTCATATGATTTTATTGACCAAAGGAAATGGTTCAAATCCATGAGAAGCTTGCAAGATTTGAGATTCAAAGGTTCTAATTAATCAATATTAATAGTAAGATTTTAGGCTTGATAAAGTAATGCATAACTCTCTCATCTCTCAAAAGGAAACCGAAATTTCAATCATAAGCCCCAAGATACATGAAGAAATTCATAGCATCATTAAGTCTGAAATGATCTTGAGTACACCTTAGAACTTTAGAAAAATCTCAAATTAAAAATTCTAACAAATTTAATTATATTCCTCAATATAATTATGGATCTAATTATTAAAATGTTAATATTGATTTTATCACCAAAGTATTTGATTAATTCTAATAGAAACCCATCCCACATAGAAATAGAGAAGTCAATAAAATTAAAATACCATTCATTAGAATCACCTTGTAGGAACTAAACAAATAAATTTAACATCACATATTCATTCTCTACCTTATATATTGTAATCTATCAAGTTGATGAAGGCATAAATATTTTTATCACTATCTATTCAACAACTATTCCCTAGAACCATAGTAACTCCTTTATAAACTCACTAGGCATACGGTTAGGAAAAGTAGAAATAACATGAAATTCAATGGACTATACATGTTGAAGCTTCAAGGTTCTCTAACATGATGGAGTCCCAATATTTTAGAACATTTGTAGATCTCCTAACTTAGTAGATCATTTTTCATTTTAAAAATTGAGGGAAAACCTAGAAGGACAACCAATATGACCCATTGATAATAAAAAATCTTGGATTGAATGACACAAAAAATAGAAGAAAACATGAAATCCTCCCCAATAATACAGCCATTTTTTACTCTTAAAGTTGTAATTATACATTACTATGAAAAAAATTCAACATCTAGATAGGTCAGTGCAGGATCATGGGGGTCCAAACTAGGCCCTTAAGTGGCAATAAAATTCATAGAAAAAGAGTTAGGAAACTTGACATAAAAATTTGAATAAGTTATTAACATAATTTGAAAAATATGTAAGAATAGAATTTGTAGCAAATTGAATGTAGTTTCTAAGATACTATTCCTTTTTGGGAAGAAAGTAAATCTATTTGGTAAAAAATTGAAATTTTAATTCAGTAGTACTAATTTTCAAGAAAAAATAAAAAGCAGGTGAATTTCTAACCAACTTAAGTACAAGGAAAAAATAATATATTTTTTAGAAAATTTCAATATAAGTAGAGGACATATGCCCAGATGTGTCATATATTTTTTAATAATTTTTTTATGAGTAAATAATTAGTTATGAATTTTTTATTAAAACCTTTTAAAAATATTAAAACTTGTTTGTTTGACCACCATAATTTGGTCAAAATTTTATAAAATTCAAATTTTCTTTTTTATCCTATAGTGTCAGAAGCATAAAATGTGTCACATTTTTTAGATTTAAAAAATTTGAAATTGTTTAAGAATTATAGATATTTTCAATTAGTATAACAATTAGGGTATTAATTAGAATGTTTGTAAAAAATCAATAATAATTATCTATTTAATTTCAAATAAGGCATATCTTATATTTTTTGAAATTTGATAATTTTCTCGATAAACCCTTTTTCATTTCATCAAATTTGTACTAAAAAAAAAAGTCGTTAGCCACTTTTTTGTCATATCACTACGTTTTGGACCCCCATGATCCCGCACCCACCCAGACCCAAGGATGGATGCCAACTTAGATAAAGATTAATGACCCATGATTGTAGTGGCTAAAAGATCAATTATTAAGAGATATTTCTTATTCTTCTTATTTAAGGATATGTTAAGATATAGAAGGGTGTCCTTGAAGTTTCTTTAATATAAAAATTAAAGAGAAATAAAAATAACACATTTATATCTTTGGAAAATATACCTTATGTATAAGTGATCTCAAATATTTTATCACTACATACATTCTATAGTGGTTTCTATTGAATGGGTGTATACAACTCCAATATGTAGCCAAAATAAGTATATTTGCGCACGCACATAAAGATGTAAAACATTGTTGTGTTTTTCTAAATAAATCCCCTTAAGCTTTCTTACAACATATACAAGATGAATCCATAATTTATTATCAACTAAAATATTAGTAGCAAAATTTTCTCTTAATATTTAGCACAAGTTTGTATTGCATTAATATGTAGGATGGAAAATCTCTAACATATATAGTTCTCTAAATATGAATCAAGTTTAAACATGTAGATGGTTTGACAAAATTATAAAACTAAACTATGTAAATTGTCAACGCTTGAAACTAATACTAAATAAATATATAAATAATTGTATATTTGAATAGTTTTTAAAATATGGTGGAAGAGTTGGCTTAAATAAACCAATGAGGTGATCATGTTGGCAATAAAGCTAAACTTTACATTTAATTACAAAAACATATGTAGGTCTATGTATGGAGAATTAAGAGTACATTTGGAATCTCATAAATATGGTTGTATAATCACGCAAATGCATTCCTATGTTTATTAGAAGCCTTTATAGCTAGTCATATTTCAATAGTCCATAATTAACGAAAAAATCCTATTTTTTATTCTGAAACTATTTTCTCAAAATATTTCAAATATTTTTATTATTACTTGTGAGATCTAACTAATTGCATACATTAGTAAAGATATGAAATGTAGCATCAAGGAAACATAGCTATCCCTTGAAAATTTCTAAATAACGAGGGAGATAATTGACCCATGAAGAGGTTTCTACATTCCAATGCCTTAAATGTTTACTTGCAACATATGAAAGTGTAATAAAATAGAGCTTAAATTACAAGAGTTGACACACAAGATTCATAAAGACGTCAAAATGCCAAAGTCAATCCAGATATGAGTGTTTATGGATTATTTAACTATTTAGCAATTTTTATCATCAACATCTTAGACCACTCCTTGATCTATCAATAGAATGAATTATGGAACATAGAGTGGGATATGAAACATTGATGATAAAAATAACTACCCTAGAATTAACTAAAATAGAGGACAAGTAAATATAGTAGAACAAATCTAGCCAACACCTAATTAAAATAGATAAAATGATATTCATAACTCTCATGGTCTCTTCCCAAGCTCACAAATCCAAATGATATTAGTATAGTGTTGTGCGCTCATGTCTCATGTATTACATCTATACAATCTTTTACCAACCCATTTTAACAACAATTATAAAAGTACCTTAATTTTGGTAAGATGCAAATAGAACACACAATTTGAATAGGAAAATAATAATTTCTATAGATAAATGACTAACAAATAATAAACATATAAAAAATATATGCAAATAAAAATGAAACTAATGAAAATAAATATCAAACCAGCACAAAGCTCAACACACAAATGTACCAACGATTCCATGAAAATGACATGGAAATGAAGTTTCAGTATTCTAAATCATATAATGTGACATCCTCTATTCATACTCGGACAGGGGTATTGCATACCTAAGTTTACTTGTACTTTTATTTTCTTTGAGTTGTTTATATGAGTTTCTATAAATTCAATCTTCTAATTAAAAGAGAGTTTGAGATGTAATTGAAATTAAATAAATTAAAATAATTGAAATTGGAGAAGCTAAGTGTATGGGACACAATTGTGGTGAAAATCATATGCAAGTTACAATTCCATCTAGACTTCTATGGTTCCATCCTAAGCATTATTTGATCTTTGAAACTTGTAACGACTAATTTCCTAATGATATATGAGGTAACAAAAAAAATGGTGGTGCTAAGGAGTACTATGGGGCTTAGTATGTAAGGATTGAAATCACAGTTCTCATGTTGTTTGAGATGAGTATATTATTAGAAACTATGTTAGATGGGGATTGAATTTTAAAATGTGCTATATCACAATGCATGATTAGCTATTTAGTCGATATTAGTGTGCCAAAATAGCCAAATTATGCACTAAAATCATGCATCGAAGACATTGACCTAAAGTGGTGTAAAATAAAAGGAAAGAGTGTTATTGTGTGTATTTTCTCCAATAGTATATTTCACCCCCACTTTTGTGTGTGTGCAAAAAAATGTGTATACATGCCAAAGTAGAAATACATAGAAAAAAGTAAGTTGTCATAAAAAGGACATTGATATTTAGATCTAGAGAATCTAACCATCTAGAGAAGATGTGTTTACCACCTATGAGAATACATCAAAGATAACAATATAATCAATAGATAATCCACCCCTTTGAATTGTGTGAACTACAAAGCAATGTACATAAATTAACGAGAGAAGAAAATGTGGCTAAAAATTGTGTATAAATATAAAGTGGAAATTTGAATTTGAAAATTTGAGTATGAAATTAAGGCTAGGTAGAGAATGCATATCCAATAAGTACTTATCTATGTAGTTGACCACTTTATTAGGAGTTGTAAGAAGATTCCTCCACACTTTTTCTCCCAAGAAGAATAAAGATGAGCATGTAGAACATTAAGAGAAAGAATGAATGCCTTGCCCACTTAGTGGAAAGATGAAGTGAAAATATGTAACTTACAATATCATGTAGTATGCATGGCAATGATATACAAGTAAAATAATAAAGAATATTAGTGTAATTTGTATTGATGTCTCTATATGTCATTAAAATCAAATGACCTCCCTCATTCCAACATAGGAGTATCCCCTAAGATGATATGTGTGTGCATGTGGAGAGGGTGATAATACTTCATTATGTAACAATTGTTTATGGAAAAAGATGTATATAAAGTTAATGGGTCAGTGTAGGATCATGAGGGTCCAAACTAGTCCATTAAGTGACAATAAAAATTCAGAAAAAATAGAGTTAGGCAACTTACATAAAAATTTGAATAGGTTATTAAAATAATTTGAAAAATATGTAACAACAAAATTTATAGCAAACTGAATGAGTTTCTAGGTTACTAGTCCATTTTTGGAAAAAAAGTAAATATTTTTTGGGGAAATTTGAAATTTCAATGGAGTATTACTAAATATTTAGAAAACACAAAGATAAGAAATTGTATGTCTAACCAGGCTAAGTAAAAGAAAAAAATAATATTTTTTTCTAAAACTTTCAATATAAGTAGAGGACACATGCCTAGATGTGCCACATTTTTTTGTAATTCTTTTGCAAGTATATAATTAGTTATTATTTTTTTATTAAAACATTTCAAAATTATTTAAACACGTTTGTTTGAGCACCATAACTTGGTCAAAAATTTATGAAATTCAATTTTTTTTATCATATAATATGATAAGCATAGAATGTGATGTGTCTTTCAAATTCGAAATAATTTGAAAATTGTAGAAGTTTTTCAATTAGCCTATCAATGTCTTATATTGGTGTAAAGTTGACAGTTTATTCAATAAACCCTTTTTGTTTCATCAAATTCAGATAAAACAAAGTCATCAGCCACAAGGAAAAACTTTGGAAAACTAAGGAAATTTGTAAACACATTTTTCAGTCGACTTTCCAGGTATGACACCCCCAAGTCAAATCCCAAGGCAGTCTCGAGCCCAATGATTTTGTCAGAAAAAAATAGATATCTGATACGTGCATTATTTATAATATTTTGTATTATTATTATTATTAATCAAAAGGCCAATAGCCCATATATTTATATTAATATATAATAAACATACATTCTAGATAAAACATGGCTTATGTTGCCAATATATGTCTACAACATTGTTCTACATATAAAAACAATTCCCAAATGACACCCCATAACCCATGACAACCGAGGAAAATAGCCATAGCCATATAAAGCAAAACCTAGAACATGAATTACTACTACTAACCCATTTACATGACCCAAATACAAACACCTTTTTATGCTCTTCACAAATTGCCGATAGGACAACAAATACTCCAGTTGCAGCAAATGATTCATGGATCTACAAGCAACTGACATGACATAGTGAAATTCTGACTGCTCACTTAATAGTGAAGCAAATACTCAAGCATGAACACCCTCAGAATTGAACCATCAGTTTTGATGACAAATTCAGTGGTTGCAAACAAGAGTAATTGATTCTTGGCTCTCCAAAATTTGAGATCAAATGTGCTGCAAAATTTTATCATATTGAAATACGGGAATCAGGTCTCGCTATGCTATGTGTGGCAGATTTGATAATTTGATTTGAGTGTTCAAAAGGCTTCTATCATACGTCATCTCAGATAACTTTCTTATTGCCTCACTTTTTTTAATATTTCATTGCTCTACAAAATTTGAATTCACTTTATGAAACATTTATTAAGCAAAATGGAGAGAGTGGCCTCTACAAATTAGCAACGGATCATCATCCTCAATAACTTCTAAGAATGACATTTACCATGGTGTTGTTACCAGACTTGTGCACAAGTGATTTGCCACCTTCGATGCTTCCCTAGCACTTGTATAATCGCCACCATTCGATGCAGGTCACCTTCTGCAGATTCACACATGTGACAAGCCATTTTATGATGCAAAATCATCATTGCGAGACAATCCTTTACCTGCACATAACACAAGGCATTAGAAAAACATGACGCCATCATTGATGATATGTGCAATGAGGAAGTGGCACAATTAGGCCGCTAGCCCCACAGATGGAATCCCACCTAGAAATAAATCCAATCAACAATAAATTCAAAGTATTATTATTAATAATACATAATATATATAATAATTATATATAATATATTATATATATATATATATATATTATGTATTCTATATTCTATATTATATATTCTATATTATACTATATATTATTATGGTTCAATGTGTAATGCCCCGTCTTAATAATCTAAGAATGTTGCAATTGTGAATAAAGGTGTAATAATTTTTATTTTTTTTAAAAGTTTAATTATTAAATTAATTAGTTGCATACATTCATTAAGCTATGCGACGTTACACTACTTTGAGTTTCCATAAGTGACTTAAGTATTTCGCATTGCACATATTAATAAATAACATAAAGATAAACATTGCATTTCATTTAATTCTCCATTCAAGATAATATAAGGTACAAACATGTTTCCATACATTGCATTTGATAGAATATACAATACTCATCCATCTTGATGAGGTAGTTCAATAATAATTACATTTTACAAGTGCTCACCTCATATACATTTGAGGGATGTTTTACAATACAAATTTTACAATAATGCAATAAGGAGATTACAACTATATCCAAGTGCGAGCTCTCCATCCATGAAGCTCTCGATGCCAAGATCATAAATTGGGGACCCAACGGAGTAAGGTGCACGTTCCACCCAACCATGTGGTACCCGTAGGTCCACCCCCCATGCTAGGAGATAGTAATAAGGTTACCTAGACCTAATCTACTATCCCTAGACACTAGTACATAACAAACTATTGGTTACATTGCTTCCAGATTTAGACAATTGAATATATCACATATACATGGTTTACTGTTATTTTAGGTGGAGTGTCATCACAACGTTGCAAAGGTTACCCTGGTGTTTCTTCCTAGGTTCCGGCCCCCAATTCTTGGGTTACCCTGGTAACCTCTTACGAAACCAGCCCCAATGCAAAACATTGCGGAATCGAATGTCTCTTAATGAAAAAGACACCGATTTTCCATTCCAGGCCTTCTCATCTTATACTCATGACTGAAGTAGCTCAAGAGTCAATAAGTGAGGCATAACATCTTATTAAGAGTTTTAATCTAACTACTGTGTTTTTAGTTGTCACTGAATTACTAACTCCTTGTAAGTTACCCTGACACCACTTTGTGTGTCGGCCCTTACAAAAAGCCACTCCCCTAAACATAACATGGAAAACTAAGTTTTCTGACTAAAGTTTACAAAGTGTACAGATAACCAAATTTAATATAAAAGACCAAACGTGTTATAACAAACATCAAGTCATTGATCATAAAACAAGTGTCAATACACCATACAAACCCATGTACACACCCTTAGTTAACACATGAACTCTACTTAGATAATCACAATTCCCATTAAACAACTGGTCTGGAAGACTTGAACAACTACAACACTCCCAAATTAACCAATAAATTATAAAGCAACTTGAAACAAATTCACATCTACAATTTGGATTTACTAAATCCATTCAAACAAGAACTAGAAGTTTAATGTTAACCAACTAATACAAAATTTGTCTTCCTTTTTAAAATGAAAATTAAATCTACGATTATCCCAATATCACATTCATATTTAATAATGAATTATATTTACTCTACAAAATACATTTCATTATAACTATCTATTCTTAATATTCACATGCTAATTAACATTATTTCATTTGTTTAATAAATAATAAATAAAAAAACACTTTATAATCAGATAATTACACATATACTTAAATATATATAATGATATTAAATATCATTAAAATTATCCATATTTCCTTCATCTTAATATCAAAATTAAAAAAAAAGAAACTATAAATATAATAATAATATTTATACATTACATATATAACATATATATTTATTAATATATATTATATATGTAATATATAAATATATATTGTATTTATAATTTAAAGCAATTTAAATTAATCAAAATTTAATAAATATAAATTACATTTGGGTAGGGCTTGGCTGCTCACACAGCCGAACCCTCCATGGGAGGGCATGGCCGTGAAGGCAGCGCTGGGCGCTGCCCTCACAGCCGGCTCCCCTGTGGGGGTCGGCCGTAGCCCCCTGCAGCAGCATCCAACAAACTTTTTTTTAATGAAATTTCACTATAATTTCATTCGCTAAAAATTATTTCAGATTAAAATTTCCGTGTGTTTTTTTTTCAAATGAAATCCGCGTACGGGTTTCTCATCCTTGATCTAAAATTTCATGAATTTCAACATAATATATATATATATATATTAAATATCTACAATAATCAAATACTGTGACTGTAAAAATATCAGACATAGGGATAGTTTGCTGCCTAGAAGAAATCCACTTGCCTGTAGCATACTATTCCAAAATCTTCTTCAAAGGAAATCCCAAAACCAAGAGAGCTTTAACTAACCACCAAGATCCTCCAAGGGATCTTCCACAAATATACAGTGTTTCCAAAATAACAAAAACTGAGAAATTTTTAGAAAAATCCAATATTTTTCCCGTGAGGAAATTGAACAACCTCTGTCATTTTCCAGATCCAATATTACCTCCGTAAAAAATTTCCTCAACAAACATAATAATTACACTAGCACACATGTCGAGAAGTGGTTGCAAAATATCTTCACCACTTCTCGGCAATCTTTCCAAATCCTAATTGCATGCAAATTTATTTTTTTTAATTTAAATTTACAACCACTATTCAAATCTCATTCATTTTTTTTTATTAATTTTCTAATTTTCAAATACAATATAATTTACACACTTAATAATTTAATTTAATTAATTGATTTATTTAATTAAATTAGTTTAATCTTTTAAGATCAACCATTTAACCAAATAAGCTAATTAATTAATTAAATAATTAAGCAACTAATCTCTTCCACAATTAAACATTAATTTAAATAAAAATAATTTAAAACACAATAAACTATCATTAAAAATTAACCAAATTTACCTTTCAAGCAATTTATCCAAATAGAAAAAACAAGACAACCTAGACTCAGACTGAAACTGACAATGTACAATGACTGGGTTATAGACTAAACTAGGGTAAACCAAACTACTATCTCCTGATCAAAATATATGTTGAGTCTTGACACACTTAGACCTGAGTACCCAGGTGGAGTCGGTGTCATGTACCTGCAATTCCTGCAACCAAGCAATAACGTGCATATATATATAAATCATTGTACAGGCACACCGTGCGGAGAAAATCACAGATATCACAGGGCACTCGCAAGCGAGTGATGCGATTCCGTTCTCCACACCAATACACGTCACATCAAACTGACGAATAAATTAACAGTTAGTCCATCATAACCATATACATAGCAATAAACAACTGAAAGTAAACATCTACGCTATCTCAAAGCATGTCTAAAATCAGTAATCACCAAACAATATATCTTCATGTCACAAAATAAATCCACTATCGCTCAAAACTAGTGATCAAAATATCCAAACAACATATCATAATCTAACAGTGTGAAAACACAACAGCAGAAAGCATAAGCATAAACAGAGGGGTACTACATCCTCCCCCCCTAGGATCAGGCTTGCTCCTGAAAGCCTGCGAATAGATAGGGATAAAGTTCCCTCATGCGTGTCACATCCTCCCAAGTAGCAGAAGCCTCATGGCTAGGATCTTATTGGACCCTCACCTGATCAACATCTCGACCCTTGAGACCGAGCGTCCGGTGCTGTAGAATGGCCACGGGCTCCAAAGCCAGCTGCCCGTCCTCTACCTATAACGCATTCCAATCAAGCACATGAGAAATGTTGAGATGATATGGTCTAAGAACAGATACATGAAAAACATCATGAATACGAGACAAATTGGGTGGTAAGGCGAGTCGATATGCCATGGGACCAATTCTCTCTAAAATCTCGAATGGCCCAATGAAACGAGGCGCAAGCTTAGAGCCTTTTCCATAATGGATTGGACTCTTTCACGGTCGCACTCGAAGAAATACTCTATCACCAACAGCAAACTGTCGGTCTATTCTATGTGCATCAACATATTTCTTTTGCCTATCCCGAGCTACTCTCAGATGTTCTCTAATACGGTCAACCTATTGCTCCATGTCTCGAAGCATCTCAGGTCCAAGTAACACTCTATCCTCAAGTCGATCCCAACTAAGCGAAGTTCGACAAGGACGATTGTATAATGCCTGAAATGGTGGCATACCTATGGAACTCTAATATCCATTATTGTAAGCGAATTCTACTAAATACAAATAATCCTCCCAACGTGATTGTTGGTCCATTCCGTACATCCTAAGCATATCCTCTAATATTTGGTTAACTCTTTCCGTTTGACCATCAGTTTGAGGATGATACGTTGAACTAAAGTTCAACTGTGTACCTAACGCATGTTGTAATGAAGTCCATAAAGCTGAAGTAAATACAGGATCTCTATCTGATATAATCCTACAAGGAATCCCATGTAATCTAACGATGTCCTCCATGAATATCCTAGCTACGGATGAAGCATTATATGATGAACGTACTGGAGAGAAGTGAGCTACTTTAGTCAAATGGTCAACAGTTACCATAATGGCATCATGTCGACGTGATGACGTAGGTAACCCTACAATAAAGTCAACAGATATAATATCCCATTTCCATTTGGGAATGAGATGTGGCTGCAATAATCCAGTGGGATGTTGATGCTCAGCTTTGACTCGCTGACATTCAAGACATCTCGATACATAATCAGCAATATCTCATTTCATACCAGGCCAGAAATATAATTGTCGAAGATCGGCATGCATTTTCTTGACTCCTGGATGAGCTGAGTATGGAGCTCGATGAGCTTCCATCATGATTAAAGTACGAAGACTCTCAACATGTGGTACATAAATACGACCTAAATGTCGTAATATACCGTCTGATTCTAGATCATACCCTACAAATCGACCTTCTAAAGGTCTTCCCGATTCAATCTCCGACCTCACTTCCTGATATAATCTATCATTAGGAAGTGCTGCTACTATTTGACCTCTCAAATCTACTTCAAGAGTAGTAGCAGAGATCTCATGACGACGACGACTAAGAGCGTCAGCCACTACGTTCTCTTTTCCTTGAACATATCTCACTTCAAAATCATACTCACACAAGAACTCCATCCACCGTCTCTGCCTAGCATTCAAGTTAGGTTGCGTAAAGATATATTGCAAGCTACGGTGATCAGTATGAAGTTCGAAACGATGAACTAATAGGAAATGTCTCCATCGAACTAATGCATGCACAATTGTAGCTAGTTCTAGGTCATGAGTGGGATAGTTTAATTCGTGATCTTTGAGTTTGCGAGACTCATAAGCAATCACACACCCATCTTGCATCAAAACTGCTCCCAAACCCTCTAAGGATGCATCCATGCATACTACGAAATCCTTAGTAGGATCAGGAACAATTAGTATAGGCACATTAGTTAACTTTTCTTTAAGAGTCTAAAAAGCCAACTGACACTGTTCTGTCCAAACAAACTTCTTCCCTTTCCTTTGAAGAGAAGTAATAGGATGACCGATTCTAGAAAATCCCTCTACAAACCACCTATAGTAACCAACTAGACCCATAAAACTATGAACTTCACCTACATTAGTAGGCACGGGCTAATCTACAATAGCTTGGATCTTTGAAGGATCCACAACAATACCTTTACTAGATATCACATGTCCAAGATATTTAATCTCAGATTGAAAGAAGTCACACTTCTTCAGGTTTGCATACAGTTGATTTTCCCTTTAACACTGCAATACCCGTCTCAAGTGTTCTTCATGCTCCTTCATGTTTCTCAAATAAACTAAAATATCATCGAGAAATACCAGGACAAAGTGATCAAGGTATGTACGAAAAACACCATTCATTAAGCTCATGAATAATGATGGTGCGTTTGTTAACCCAAACGGTACTACTGTGAATTCGTAGTGCCCATAACGAGTTCAAAAAGCATTTTTATGTATATCTGCTTCGGCTATACACAATTGATGATACCTAGACTTCAAATCAATTTTAGAGAACACATTAGCTCCCTTAATTTGATAAAAAAGATCATCGATTCTAGGCAAAGGATAACGATTCTTAATCGTAACCTTGTTCAATTGACGATAGTTAATGCACAGCCTAAGAGATCCATCTATCTTCTTTGACAGGTGCTCCCCAAGGGGAAACACTTGGACGAATGAAACCCTTTTCTAATAGTTCCTCTAACTGAATACGAAGTTCCTCTAACTCCTGAGTCGTCATTCTATAAGGAGCTCTAGATATAGGCTCAGCTCCAGGAACTAAGTCAACTCTAAAGTCAATATCTCTCTTCGGTGGCATTCCAGGAATGTCATTGGGAAATACGTCTGCAAATTCCCTAAGAATAGGATGATCATCAAGAGATACCTCTCGAATCTCACCCTCTTCCAAATCAATAACTGTTGTTGCAAACAATTGACATCCCTGACGAAGACATCTCTTTAATTGCATAGCAGATATCATCCGCAAAGAGATAGGTCTTTGAATACCTTTAATTTCCACCTTCGCACCTAAATCATTAATGCAACTAACTGTCTTAAGTCGACAGTCAATCACAACATGATAAGATGCTGGCCAATCCATACCTAAAACTATGTCATACGATCCTAAGGGTGTAACATATAAATCTACTAAAGTAGTTAACGTACAAATTTTAAGTTCACAATTATGTACTAAGTTTTCTACTGCTACTTTCACCCCTGAGGCGAATTCAACTTGCCACTTACCACCTTGCTTTACCGCCACAAGACCACAATGGTCAACAATGGTCAGTGAATTAAAGGAGTCAGTGGCTCCAGAATCAAAAAGAATGGAAATACTAACACCATGTAACTTACCTGAAGTCTCAACCACTGTGTTCTGGTGATCGGCTTGGCGGTCATAAACCACAGCATATATTGTATGTGATCGTCCTGCATCACCCACTATAGGCTTTGAAACTGTAGGTCGAGGCCCAAAACTAGTAGAACCTCTCATCGGACACTGCCTAGCTATGTGTCCCTGCTGCCCACATGAGTAACAACCTGTACCTGTTCCTCTACCGAATCCTCTGTCACCCGAAGGTGCATTGGATTGCTGGAAACTACCCCAACTAAAGTAGACTGAGCACTCTGCGCAGGCTGATCCTGCCTATTGCGCTTGTTGCGCCACCAGTTACGACCCTTTCCTGTTTGAGGACTATTTTGTTGTAGTTGAGGGTTGTTGTTGTTGCTGCCCACCCTTTGTGGGTGTCTGTTGGTTCCTAGAGGAACCACCTGTCTGTGCCTGTCCACCCCGTGGACTAAAACCTGCTGTAGGAGCACTACCAATCTGCACTCCTGTGTGCCCACCTAATGCCATAACAAGGTTCTCCTCCACTATGTGAGCCTTCTCCACCGCGACTTCCATAGTCTTTGGCTCAAAGACTCGGACACCACCACTGATGCGGGCATTTAAACCCCTGATAAAGTGTTGTACTAGCATAGGCTCATCATCGCCAATACCAGCATACTGCTTGAGTTCATAAAACCTACATTCATATTGCTCTACAGAAAGAGCTAACTGACGTAGATCATGAAACTCGTCAGCCCTACGCTGCCTCCAGTGTTCCGACAGGAACCATGCTCTAAACCTCTTGAGAAACATCTCCCAAGACACATAACCAATATCCAAGTGGAGCTTCTGCTCCTCTAGGCACCACCAAGTAGAGGTGAATCCTCTCAAGTGCATAATAGCGCATCTGGCATGGGTATTGCTACCGTAAGGGTGCATGGCAAAGCATCTACCCAAATCCAGTAGCCAGGTCTCAGCCTCTAAACCACCTCCTGTACCATCAAAGGTGGGGGGACGCGCCCTCAGTAAATCCCTCATGTGACCTGCAGTGATAGCATCTTGATGTGCTGTGTCACCCTCTCTCTTAGGAGATCTATCTCTCTCTGACAACCTCCTGCTCATCTACCTGTCTAGGTCCAAGATGAGCTAGGACCTCCTCTAATAATGGATGTATCTGAGAACCCTCTACTGCTGACTATTTGGGATTATGTCGCTCATTTCTCTGACCCAACTGTTCTGCCTGATCACTGTAATGAGGGCTAGGAGGGGGACTAACCTGAGGGATTGGCCCTCGGCCTCCACCTCGACCTCTACCATGACCTCTTCCTCCTCGCCTAGGCATTTTCCTACACATAACAATAACGAGTCTTAGATACTATTCAACTAATGCTAACAGTTGCGACACTACGTACTAGGTCAACCTAATGGGCTCGTGATTACCCAGAGCGTCCAGTGTTTGTAACCTTTTCTCTGATACCAATCTGTAATGCCCCATCTTAATAACCTAAGAATGTTGCAATTGTGAATAAAGGTGTATTAAATTTTTTTTTTTTAAGTTTAATTATTAAATTAATTAGTTGCATACATTCATTAAGCTATGCGACGTTACACTACTTTGAGTTTCCATAAGTGACTTAAGTATTTCACATTGCACATATTAATAAATAACATAAAGATAAACATTGCATTTCATTTAATTCTCCATTCAAGATAATATAAGGTACAAACATGTTTCCATACATTGCATTTGATAGAATATACAATACTCATCCATCTTGATGAGGTAGTTCAATAATAATTACATTTTACAAGTGTTCACCTCATATAAATTTGAGGGATGTTTTACAATACAAATTTTACAATAATGCAATAAGGAGATTACAACTATATCCAAGTGCGAGCTCTCCATCCATGAAGCTCTCGATGCCAAGATCATAAATTGGGGACCCAACGGAGTAAGGTGCACATTCCACCCAACCATGTAGTACCCGTAGGTCCACCCCCCATGCTAGGAGATAGTAATAAGGTTACCTAGACCTAATCTACTATCCCTAGACACTAGTACATAACAAACTATTGGTTACATTGCTTCCAGATTTAGACAATTGAATATATCACATATACATGGTTTACTATTATTTTAGGTGGAGTGTCATCACAACGTTGCAAAGGTTACCCTGGTGTTTCTTCCTAGGTTCCGGCCCCCAATTCTTGGGTTACCCTGGTAACCTCTTACGAAACCTGGCCCCAATGCAAAACATTGCAGAATTGAATGTCTCTTAATGAAACAAGACACCAATTTTTCCATTCCAGGCCTTCTCATCTTATACTCATGACTGAAGTAGCTCAAGAGTCAATAAGTGAGGCATAACATCTTATTAAGAGTTTTAATCTAACTACTGTGTTTTTAGTTGTCACTGAATTACTAACTCTTTGTAAGTTACCCTGACACCACTTTGTGTGTCGGCCCTTACAAAAAGCCACTCCCCTAAACATAACATGGAAAACTAAGTTTTCTGACTAAAGTTTACAAAGTGTACAGATAACCAAATTTAATATAAAAGACCAAACGTGTTATAACAAACATCAAGTCATTGATCATAAAACAAGTGTCAATACACCATACAAACCCATGTACACACCCTTAGTTAACACATGAACTCTACTTAGATAATCACAATTCCCATTAAACAACTAGTCTGGAAGACTTGAACAACTACGACACTCCCAAATTAACCAATAAATTATAAAGCAACTTGAAACAAATTCACATCTACAATTTGGATTTACTAAATCCATTCAAACAAGAACTAGAAGTTTAATGTTAACCAACTAATACAAAATTTGTCTTCCTTTTTAAAATGAAAATTAAATCTACGATTATCCCAATATCACATTCATATTTAATAATGAATTATATTTACTCTACAAAATACATTTCATTATAACTATCTATTCTTAATATTCACATGCTAATTAACATTATTTCAATTGTTTAATAAATAATAAATAAAAAAACACTTTATAATCAGATAATTACACATATACTTAAATATATATAATGATATTAAATATCATTAAAATTATCCATATTTCCTTCATCTTAATATCAAAATTAAAAAAAAAGAAACTATAAATATAATAATAATATTTATACATTACATATATAACATATATATTTATTAATATATATTATATATGTAATATATAAATATATATTGTATTTATAATTTAAAGCAATTTAAATTAATCAAAATTTAATAAATATAAATTACATTTGGGCAGGGCTTGGCTGCTCACATAGCCGAACTCTCCATGGGAGGGCACGGCTGTGAAGGCAGCGCCGAGCGCTGCCCTCACAGCCGGCTCCCCTGTGGGGGTCGGCCGTGGGGGTAGCCCCCTACGGCAGCCTCCAACAAACTTTTTTTAAATGAAATTTCACTATAATTTCATTCGCTAAAAATTATTTCGAATTAAAATTTTTGTGCATTTTAAAAAAAAAATGAAATCCGCGTACGGGTTTCTCATCCTTGATCTAAAATTTCATGAATTTCAACATAATTTTATAATATCTATATATATATATTAAATATCTACAATAATCAAATACTGTGACTGTAAAAATATCAGACATAGGGATTCTTCTACAGAATAATTAAGAAATTTATCTGTTTAACCCTTTTTAAAGAAAATAAGAATTTTCAATCAATTTCATAGCAGTTTTGTAACAAATTATAAAATCATTTTCTACAATTTTCACAGAGGATTTAAAAAGAATTTTGTTTTGAATTCTTTCATTTGCTTATCTAAGTTCTTGAAGATTCTTGCAAACAAATAACAGATATTAACAGAAGATCTTCCTCAAGCATTTTCCAAGAAGTTGCAATTTAAATAAATAGATTTTCTTTTCAAAAAACAAGAAACCAAACAACAAGAAAAATACCTGTTAATAGTTTGCTTCCTATAGAAGAAATCCACTTGCTTGTAGCGTACTATTCCAAAATCTTCTTCAAAGGAAATCCCAAAACCAAGAGAGCTTTAACTAACCACCAAGATCCTCCAAGGGATCTTCCACAAATATACAGTGTTTCCAAAATAACAAAAACAGAGAAATTTTTACAAAACTCCAATATTTTTCCCGTGAGGAAATTGAACAACCTCTGTCATTTTCCAGATCCAATATTACCTCCGTAACAAATTTCCTCAACAAACATAATAATTACACTGGCACACATGTCGAGGAGTGGTTGCAAAATATCTTCTCCACCACTTCTTGGCAATCTTGCCAAATCCCAATTGCATGCAAATTTATTTTTTTTAATTTAAATTTACAACCACTATTCAAATCTCATGCATTTTTTTAATTAATTTTCTAATTTTCAAATACAATATAATTTACACACTTAATAATTTAATTTAATTAATTGATTTATTTAATTAAATTAGTTTAATCTTTTAAGATCAACCATTTAACCAAATAAGATAATTAATTAATTAAATAATTAAGCAACTAATCTCTTCCACAATTAAACATTAATTTAAATAACAATAATTTAAAACACAATAAACTATCATTAAAAATTAACCAAATTTACCTTTCAAGCAATTTATCCAAATAGAAAAAACAAGACAACCTAGACTCAGACTGAAACTGACAATGTACAATGACCGGGTTATAGACTAAACTAGGGTAAACCAAACTACTATCTCCTGATCAACATATCTGTTGAGTCTTGACACGCTCAGACCTGAGTACCCAGGTGGAGTCAGTGTCATGTACCTGCAATTCCTGCAACCAAGCAATAACGTGCATATATATATAAATCATTGTACAGGCACACCGTGCGGAGAAAATCACAGATATCACAGGGCACTCGCAAGCGAGTGATGCGATTTCGTTCTCCACACCAATACAGGTCACATCAAACTGACGAATAAATTAATAGTTAGTCCATCATAACCATATACATAGCAATAAACAACTGAAAGTAAACATCTACGCTATCTCAAAGCATGTCTAAAATCAATAATCACCAAACAATATATCTTCATGTCACAGAATAAATCCACTATCGCTCAAAACCAGCGATCAAAATATCCAAACAACATATCATAATTTAACAGTGTGAAAACACAACAGTAGAAAACATAAGCATAAACGGAGGGGTACTACACAATGCAAGATCATGGGGGTCCAAACTAGGCCCTTAAGTGGTAATAAAAATTTAGAAAAATAGTGTTAGGAAACTTGACATAAATTTTTTAATAGGTTAACATAATTTGAAAAATATGCAAGAATTTTTTTTGTAGTAAACTAATTGTATTTTTTAAGATACTAGTTCTCTTTTAGAAAAAAATAAATCTATTTGGTGAAAATTTTAAATTTCAATGTTGTAGTACTAAATTTTGAGGGGAAAAATAAAAACCAAGTGTATGTCTGACCAACCTAAGTACAAGAAAAAAATATTTATTTTTTAAAACTTTCAATATAAGTAGAGGACACATACCCAGATGTACCACATTTTTCAATATATTTTTTTTAAGTAAATAATTCTAAGTTATGAATTTTTTATTAGAAAGTTTTAAAAATATTAAAACTTGTTTGTTTGACCACCATAATTTGGTAAAAAAATTATAAAATTCATTTTGTTATTTTTTCATCCTAAAGTACAAGAAGCATAGAATGTGTTGCATCTTTCGAATTTAAAAAGATTAAATGAACTAGGACACAAGCATTAAATACAATCGAAAGTAGATAAGATATGATAAAATCTTATCTAGACAACTAAAACCTCTAAGAAACACACCTAGGACCTAACTAAAATTAACATGTAAGACCCACTTAAAAATACCTATTAACACCAATAATAAAGACCTTTAGCTTTTTATTTTTATCATCCAACTCAAACTCTAGCAACCAAATGAGAGGAGCTTCATAATCATTATTATCATTTATATTCCTAGATAAATTTTCAAAGGCATTATCAAATTTTCCTATCTATGCAACATTCCTCTTACCCAATTTATGAGAAATATTTCTCTAACCATCCTTGATCATCACCAAATGAGGACAAAATTTTAGAAAATAAATTATTTATTTCAAAATGTGAAGTCAACATTAAAGATATATAGAGATTACTACCCAATATATTTTATATGTCCATCAAGAATCATAATATGTTACATTCTATGTAAACATGCATTCACTTTGAAAAGTTACAAACAATTTAAAAATGTGAAGACAACATTTTGAAGCACAATAGAGATTAATCCCCCAACAAGTTTTATACAAAATTATGATTTGGCATCTCACATGGTCATTACCTCCAAAGGAGAATGAAGACTCTTCAAATTGTGACATGCAAAATAAATATTGCAAGGTAGTTCCTTTCTTAAAAATTCATTTGGGATGGGTAAAATTTCAAAGAGCCCACTGCTTTAGGTTTGTGAGATTTAGTCTAAGAGTGCATGATGTGAAATTTTATTTCATCATTTTTTTTATTTATATAATTTTATACGTAGGAGGTGATTATAGACCTTAGAAAGAATGTCCTAATGGACCTTTTTATAGATAATTATAAATTTTTATTATTTATTTAGTTGAACTATTTATATATGTTCTTATTAGTCATTCAATAACAATTTAGTAGTTGAACAAGTTTTAAAAAGATACTTGAAAAAAATATAAATTATAGGAATGAATAAAGTGAATATCTTGGAGTGTAATCAAATTATCATAGATATAAAATGTGCTACAAAGGACAAGAGAGGGAAATGAAAGGCCTTTTCTTGGTCTCGAAAACATTCTTAGGTAGCCTTGTCCCCAAAAAAAGATTCATTACTTAAGGTGAAATAAGTAATTTTAAGATGAAATTAAGCAATTGTTTTCAAAATTTTAGTCTTGTTTATCATAAAAATAAGACCCGCTTTTATTCAAATCTAGGTTTAAATATTATAAAATTTGTCACTTCACTATTTTGAAATCAATAGCTTATTTTCATTTAATAATTTACTTGACCTTTTCAATTTGTCACAAATGTTTAAACAAATTGAATATATTTAGAATACTAAAGTGAACAATAATATATGTTGACAATCAATAGAAAGATCCTTTAATGTCAAAATACTCCAATGATTTTGTAAATACTAATGAATATTTATGTTGTCATTTACATTGATTGATCATTACCCTTTGCAAAGCTTTTAATGCATTGTCTTTAAGCCCTCCTTGAACTTAGGCAAGTAAAATCTATTGGTAATTGTTCCATGTTGAAGCTATAGAGCCATATTTTTCATATATCTCCTCTCACAAGGTGATCCATTCAACTCCACCTTGAAAAAACATAGTTATTCCCCATACAAAGTATATAAATTTTAATTAGAAATAATTTAATTAATTTATCAAATAAACTACCAATTGAGAATAAATGTTCAACATAAGAATTAAAATTTTGTGATACCTATGAAAATGTTATTTTATTATTATTTAATCTTAAGATTATTCAACTTCTTAGTTATTGGAGATTCATTTATATTTATTGGCATGATCAACCTTACATCACCAAGATACTTTAGAATGTCCTTTACTTTTATCATTGAGTGAGGAATATCTTTTTAAACTCTTTGACCACCCTCTATTATTTAGGTTTATCATTTTATCCATCTAAAATATCTAGATCACTCAACAAAAAATAACTTGAATAAAAACCATTTACAACTTACATTAATGTTTGCATTAAAGTAAAGACCTTTAGCCTTTTCTTTTAATCATCTAACTCAAACTGCAGCAATCAATTGAAAGGATCTTCATAATTATTTTTATCATTTATATTCTTAGATAAATTCTTTGATACAATTTCAAGTTTTCCTATCTATACCACATTCTTCTTGCCTAATTTATGAGAGATATTTTTCTAACCATCCCTAAACACCACCAAATGAGGGCACAAATTTTAAAAATAAATTATTCATTTCAAAATGTGAAGACAATATTTAAAGCTATGTAGAGATTACTATCCAATACATTTTATATATCCATCAATAATTATAATATGTTACATGTTCTATATAAACATGCATTCATTTTGAGAAGTTACAAAAAATTTTAAAATGTGAAGACTACATTTTGAAGCATAATAGAAACTAATCTACCAACAAATTTAATACCAAATTATGATTGGGCATCTCTCATGGCCATTACCTCCAAAGGAGATTGAAGACTCTTCAAATTGTGACATGCAAAATAAAGGTTGCAAGGTAGTTCCTCTCTTAAAAATTCATTTGGGGTAGGTAACATTTCAAAGAGCCCACTACTTTAGTTTTGTGAGGCATGAAAATTCATCTCATATTTTTTATTTATTTATATAATTTTATGCATAGGAGGTGATTACAAACCTTAGAAATGATGTTCTAATGGACTTTCTTTTAGATAATTATAAATGTTTATTTTTAGTTAGTTGAACTATTTATATATGTGCCTATCAACCATTCAATAACACTTTAGAAGTTTTACAAGTTTTAAAAAGATAATTTTGAGATTAAAAATTATAGAAACAAGTAAAGTACATATCTAAGGGATTATCTTGGAGTATAGTCAAAGTATCATAGATCTAAAATGCACCACAAAAGATGAGGGAAATGAAAGGCCTTTTTTTAGTCTTGGACACATTCTTAGATAGCCTTATCCCAAAAACTAAGATTCATTTGAAATAAGTGATTTTAAAATGAAATTAAGCAATTATTTTCAAAATTTTAGTCTTGTTTATCTTAAAAATAAGACTCACTTTTATTGAAATCTAGGTATAGAATGTATAAAATTTGTCACTCCACTATTTTTGAAACCAATAACTTATCTTCATTTAATAATTTACTTGGCCTTTTTAATTTGTCACAAATGTTTTAAAATATTGAATATATTTTCTTAAATTGAGTTTATAGAAAAAAATATAAAAAAATTTATACATTGAAAAATAATAAGTAATTGTAAAGAAAATCTCATGAATAAGACCACAACTATTACCAATTAGTGTCAACATAGAAAGTAAGTTGAGGATCCATCCACAATTATCTATTGTTACATTTAAACAAGATTTAATCTATAAGAAAATACTTTTGAAAGACAATTGTAAATGACCTTTTATATCCATCCATCTTCAAATATAACCATTCATGTTCTATTAAAAATAATAAAAAATTTATTTATATGCACTATCAATATTATAACATTTTGTAAATTAAATATTTTCAAATAAATACATTAAATTACAATTTCAGAAAACATTAAAAATTTTAAAATAACTATTACTATAAATAATTAGCTTTTTAAGCTCAAAAAATTAAAGTAATTAGCCGATAGGCTATTTGTGTCAACTTTGGCTAGAATTTTTGTCAGCCTTGTTGGTTTTTCAGTTTCTAGCAACTAGGGACAAGGTGGTGGGTGGGTTATAATTCAGCTAGAATTTTTTGTCAGCCTGCCAAATTTTTTGGCTTTCAGTAACTGTGAAAAAGGTGGCGGAGGCAGTTGTTGGCTGCTTTGGAAATTGGGTGGCGTTTGTCGGGCCGCATGGATAGAGAAGGCTGCATAAATTAAACTTTGTTTCACGTCAACATTAATTGTTGTATGCTTTGTGTGTATTGGGGATCATTGTAATAACAGCTACCTCGGGGAACAAAATGAATGTTGGTAAATTTTAAATGATGCATAATGCTTCGGGGAACAAAAAGAATGTTGGTAAATTTTCAATGACACATTGTTTGGTGATGTTCTATTGCTATGTACCTGCTATGAGAGCCGAGAGTGAGGAGGGTTAGATTTTGTGAGGGTGCAAGCTGGATTAAGTTTTGTGTAGGTTCTATGAAGGTGGGCGGACACTATTTTGTGTTTTTTGCAAGGGAGGGTGGTTGGAAATGCAAAATAAATGTGTTGACCATGATAGTGTTTTGCTTATTTTTGTGTAGGTAAGTTGGTGAGAAGATGTTTGCTTCAAGCGAGTGGGAAGAGGTGCATGTGGAATAACACCTTAAAGATATTGTTTGATTTGTGCTTGGCGATTATATTGCTTTATTTGCGATAAGGTATTGTTGGTTGTTACAAATACCTTGTGTGATTTATGGTTTGCGTTTTCTGTGAGTGGTTTTTCATGGACTTGTGTTTATGGGTTCCGTTATTTGCGTATGTTTGGATGTAGTACCACTCTGTGTCAGTCCTTTTGGGTGTTTGGGTAAGCGGTTACTATATTATATCGTTGTTGATTTGGTTATTTTATTATTGATGTATGATTGGATTTATGTAGAAAACTCAATATTTTTATAAGGTCTTGAGTGATCAAGTAATTGAATTAAAAGTTGCTTGGAAAGTAATTTAACAAAGTTAGAATTTTAAAATAATAATAATTACATAAATCAATTCAATGAAAAGAAAGTAAATGGATATTAATAATTAAATTTAAATTGTTAAAAGTATGGTTTAGATTGTATTTAATAATAATAATTGGAAAATTTGATTATCATGAGACCTTAATTAATTAGATGGGAAAAAGGTGATTTTAAATAAGTCATTGCGATAAGATTTGAACTAGTGGAAATAGAAACAAAACGTGCGAAAAGATAATTATTTTAATTAAGTGATTTAAAATAAATAAAAGAGATAAGATTTTGCAAACTAAAGTGAAAAGGCAAGAAAAGATAGTAAAAAGATAAATCGTGCTCATCCACAGTCCAGAATGGATCTTGAACAGGCAACTTGTTAAATTTATGGATTTTTTTGTGTTTTCAAAAACTTATCTTGGATTGGGTTTTAAATTTGGAAGAGGAATTTTAGTTTTAGGGGGTGGAGATTGGGGAAAATGAGGAAGGTTTGATGAAGGTGTTGGAGGAGTAGATGGTTGCAGCAGGACGACTTGTAGATATTGGTTTGGGCGAGGTTTTTCGGTTAAGGATCTCTATGGGAGTATTGGTGCACAAGAAATGGTTAGAGCACACGTGCCTCATAGATTACTACTCAACTTCATTCATTTGTTAAGGAGGCACATATTTTTATGGAGTCGAGGAAAACAAAGGAAGAAGGGGTCCTAAGTTAATCATGGCTTCCGAGTAATCCTTCCATATTTATTTTCTTTTGCTTTGTATTGAAAAATTCATTTGATTTGGCTCTAATGGTAGATGCTATTAGATCGTTGCATGCTGTAATTTACTTTCGAAATTATTTGCCTCTAATTAGATAATATTTTATTTGAATGGTGTTCCTCTCTCCTCGATAGCCTGAGTAATCCTTATACCTTGAGTTATTCCTCATTCAATCAAGCCAGATGCTATTGTCCCTAAAGAGAAAATCCTTATTCCTTATTCCTGTGTGGTACAGTCGAGCCTAAAGATAGATATTTGTACACTTTTCATCATCGGCACCATTTAAATGTGTGAAAATCTGCACTTCTTAGGAGTATTCAAGCATAGGAAAGGAGAGGAATTTACAAAGCCCTTTCAACGATGTCATCAAAGGCATATCCTGCGATCATGCAAGCTGAGGCTATGGAAAATTTGTTAGAGATAATATGACAACAGTTCACATGCCTTGTTTAAACATCCACGTTCTCCCTGTCTGTCTATAACATTTATGTAGAAATTTCTTAAGCCCCTTCTAAAAAAAAAACAATTCATTCTGCACATATACTATAATCATTGCATTTTAGAGATCGTACTCTTGAGTCATTTTGTCAAACAATTCACGCGTCTCGTCGTCTTTCCTATTAAACCATTTTGTGTATATCCTGCAAGCATCACATTCCATGAGACTGCATTTCTTTGAGGCGTGGACTTGAACAATTTGCGTGCCTTTGTCATCTTAGCTTACTTGCTTTTCTAGAATCCTGATGCCCATCAGTGACCAATGGTTTTGTAAGTGACGTTTCCTTCTTAAATTCGGTGCTACAAATTTGAAGCATACATTTTAAATTCGGTGTACACCACATTGTATGGGATTCGATTTAAAAGCATTGTAATTGGAAATTGAACTTAACAACGATTGTTGTGATTTTATTCAACACCTCTCTCTTAGATTGGTATTCGATGTTGTCATGTTTTATTTAGTGATTGTTTTTGTTCATTTCGTGCCCCTACGTAATACATATCTTACGCTTAAGCCTCGTTGTCTTCTATTTAAGCCATTCAAAATTGCTGGAAACACTCAGACTATATTCATATATGATCCATAGGTACAACCGGTTTACGGTGTCCCCAAAATAGCCAACACAGGCATGATGGTCAACCACGCACTCCTAATGATCAAATATATATGTAATGAAATTCAAGTTATTGATTTTTGGGAGGCACACATCCTCATCCTCTTAACATGTGTGACTGTGTGTCTCTTCCATTCAAAGGTTTTGAGAGCTTCCTTGTAATATTCATTTTATACATATTTTGCAACTAGCACCTGTGGTGTCTATATTCACCTACCATTTGTTTTCCCTTGAAACTTTCTTATCCTATTTAAGGCTCAGCGGCTAGAGCTGTAGTGATAGTTTCAGTCCTCTAGCATTTTCGTTTTACCTCAAATCTCATATGTGATGCTGAGAAGTAGTTTTTTTTAAGGCATGTCAAGGCTAGTGTATCTGCAAATCGATGATACCTTGTAAATTTTGTTGTTCATAGTCTGCAATTATCACATTCTTTATCACTTACCATTTACATTTTCCTGAAAGTACCTTAAGCCGATTTCAACATTGCGATCCTATATGTTTATCATATTGTCTTCTAACTATACTGTGCTTACATTTGAATCCTTAAGATTTGATAGTTTTCAGTGGGTCCTCATTGTCGCACAAAAAGGTTGAATTCATGTTGTCTTTCATTGGATTTACCTTCTTGAGTTGTTTGGTTTGGAGGAGACTTGTTCACTGAGTTCGTGTTGGATTAGATTTTAATATGATTCAAAAGATTCATTGTCTCGTATATGATTTATTAGGGTATTTGATAGGTTGATGTTTCATTGTCCATTCGGATCTTAGAGATTTAAATGAAATTTTAATTTTAAATGGTCCTATCTTCTCTTTTATAGATGATAGGCGTGAATTTAATTTAGGTAAATGAGACTACTTATGCTTATGCACAAATTAGGGTGGGATACTTTAGTCAAGAGAGTGTTCGTGTTATAGTTTGAAGTAATTGATTGTGGCGGATTTATTATGTTGAAAGTAGTTCCATGTTTTCAATAAATACATAGAAGTATATGTGTGAGATAAACAAATAAATAGCTAAGTAAATAAGTAGTATTATCTAATTATCATACTTAGAATTTAAAGATGTGATTTTGAAGGGGATAATAATATGTATATAATTATGGAGGTGAAGAACTAGTAGAGTAAATAAGATTATGCATAGGTTGGAAAAGATTACTTAATTTAAAGAAAAGTGGAGTTAAATGGAAAATTGATTAGATTTCAACTATTGTAATTATATTTCGTTTGCCCCAAATATCATTATTCGGGGGAAATAATCCTATAAATTCATTATGTGCTTAATGATAAGGAATATTATGCTATGTGAAAATAAGAATAATTTGTTAGGAATTTTACATAGCATAATGTGTTTATGGGGAAGTTTAATTACTAATGTGATTTCTTTAAGAATATAAAATTATGTCTTAAGATAATTGTTGAATGCGATTACTTAGCTTCTTTAGTTATTTCAAAATTCTCTTAATGAAGGAATGGATACAATGTATACGGTTTGCTATTATTCCTTAAGGTTTATTTATTGAGTGTATTCATGTGTGAAAGGGATGTCTATATGTTTCTTGTTGAGTGAAAAGGTATATTGTGACGATGAGTTAAACATTCTTGAATTTGACCATTTTGATTGTGCTATGTATCAAGGTTTGATTTGATTTTATGATTCCATTCCAATATGGTGTTCTTTGAGGATTCTATTTGATGTGGCTTTCTCTTGAGTCAAGTTTAAATTTGTGGAGTCTTCATTCTTGAATGTTGCAAACTCGTATTATTTTGACTTACTCTCGGTTGTGAGTACTTGAGTAGTTGTTCCTTTTCTTGGGCTTCCAGAGGCGAGGGTAATCTAGTCTTATTTTGATTCTTCATTGATCTGGCCCTTTGGCAAAATTTTGATCATAAATGTGATTTTGAATTATGAGTGGGTTGTACTTGGTTTTATGAGCGGTTATGTATATGATTTTGGCGAGATGGTTTTGCCTCGTGGATGTTCCATTTGTGGTTCAATTTCTTGTTGGTACAACTCCTTGGATTTTGGTTTATGTTTTGGGTCTCTAGGGAGAGTGGCTCTTTGTAGGGGTCAGCGCCTCAGGTAGGAGGAAGAGCCAGGATAACCCACACAAGAGTTAGAGTAAAAAGTGATAACTTAATTAAATAATTTAGGGGGTTGGGTAGTAATAACATTAACAAGATAAGAATAGATTCCTCGTCCACAAGTTAGGGCTTTCGTAGACTAAGGGTGGGCTGAGAAGGCCATGGCTGGCAAGGTCGTTACCTTGTCCTTATGAGAGGTTAACGGCTCCGCATGAGTCACCCTATGGGGTCGACGCCTCAAGTAGGAGGAAGAGCCAGGATAACCATAGATGGGGGTCGACGCCTTAGGCAGTCAGGAGCAACTGATGTTTGGAGGAAGGGCCAAGATAACCCATGTAGGACTATGTGATGACACTCTCCCCTAGTACCCCTTATGATTTGTTATCATTGCAAGCCTTTGGAAGTGATTTAGTGTTGATATATTTTGGAAGTGATTTATTGTTGTTATAGCAATTTATTGATGTTATGATATTTGATTTATTGTTACTATGTTTCTGAAGTGGTTTATCACTATTATGAAGTGATTTATTGTCATCATGTTTAGATGTCATGTTTTCTAGTAATGGTTTATTGATGTTGTGACTATTCTTGGGTTTCATGTTACTCTTGTATGACATTGAGTCTTGTGGTTCTTTGTTTGGATTTTCTTGGTTGAGGTCTCTTTCTTGTCAGCTCCTTAGCACGAGGGTTGGGTCTTCGGACCCACGTGGTCAGGTGGAATGTTCTAAGTACCCCATTGGGTCCCCAGTCGAGGATCGAGAGGTGCGAATTTGTGCCACTTACATAGACTCTAGATTGTACCCGACTTGGAGCTAGTCATGATACTTTGTACTTATGTTTTAGTTGTATCATCTTATCTTGTTTTATGGTCCCCATTCACATTGGGGAACACTTTTGTATCATTGTAATAATTGAACCATGTAATGTATTGTAATGGATGTAAAGTATCAATTTATCTTTGGTAAACTTTGTGTGAATATTGATCCATGGTAGATGTTATATGCCCCATTGAGTTCTTACATTGTTAATGTCAATCTTTTATATGTTGTTTTTACTTAGGTGTATGGTTTCTTATTGAGGAGTTTAGATGTATGTGTTCTATTGTAATCATACACGTTGATCATGGTTTATTATTTTGGCTTTCATTCTTCATCATCATTGTGTCAAATTAAGTTTTGTAATGTTTCCTCGTGTACCCCAAGGGATGTAGGTGATAGTGAACTTGTTTAAATAAATTCCATGTCATAACTTAATGTGTATCTCATGTATGCTTAGTTATATTAAAAAAAATAAAATTGTTCAATAATTGTTACGTTAGTTGTCCTTTGGGGTTCTCATGATGAGGCGTTACTTTGGAGGCTTCAAGAAACAAGGAAATGTGGAGAAAGTTGGGGGAATGGGGTTTGTTTGAAATGAACGGCAAGAGGTGCATATGCAAAAAAAATAAATTCCATATTGTTTCATTGGATTTGGCATAAGGTGTTGTTGATTATAGTTCTATTGCTTAAGCTATATTATTCCATTTTGGTGAAGGTGGTGTTTGAAAGTCTATATTTTTTCAATTTTGGAGGATATTGTGTTGAGAAAGGACTATTTTTTGTATGGGTTTGGTACTGTCAACTTTCAAAGGGTTTGTGTTTGGTGGCTATGTTTGTAAGGGAATTAAATTGTAGAGGATATGGAGTTTTTGTCGGTTGTTATTGTATAGCTCAACTTATATTGTGGCTTTTTGCATGTGGGTGGTTGTAGAAAGTGATGTTGTTTGATTTATGACTTTCATTTTCTGTTTTGGTTGGAACAAATAAAAAAAAATTAATGTTGTTGATTCTATGTTCCAAAGTTTGTATTTTTTCAATTTGCGGGGAGATTGTCTTGAGAAAGGAGCAATTGTTGTATGGGTTTGTTAGTGTGAAGCTTCTTAGGGTTTGTGTTTAATGCTTGAGTTTTGTGGGTATGTATCCAAGAAAATTAAATTGTAGAGGATATGGAGTTGTTGTGGATTGTTATTGTATAGCTTGGCTTGTATTGTGGCTTCCTGCATGCAGGTGGCTATAGAAAGTAATCTTGTTTGATTTATGGCTTTCATTTTTTGCTTATGGTTGGAAAAAAATAAAATAATTAATGTTGTTGATTCTATGTTTGGTTACATTAGGTATTATTGATTATTTTTTGTCTGTGTTAGGCTATATTGGGTATATTTTAGTATCAATGTATATATGTAACATTAAAATTGTTAAGGTTGTGGAGTTTTGGTGGATTCTTATTGTATACATTGTTCTATATTATGGCTTTGCAGATGTGGGTGGTTGTTGAAAGTAATGTTGTTTGATTTATGCCTTTAGTATTCTGGTTATGGTTGGAATAGAATAAAATAATTAATAGTGTTAGCTTGTATGTTTAGTCGCGTTTGGTATTATTGATTATTGTTGTCTACGTTAGGGTACATTGTGTATATTTTAATAACAATATATATATAGTTAAGATTGAGATTGATAAGGTTATGGAGTTTTGGTCGATTCTTATTGTATATCCTGGGCTATATTGTTGCTTTCTAGATCTCGGTGGTTGTTGAGAGAATAAAATAATTAATGTTGTTGATTCTATGTTTGGTTACATTAGGTTGGTTGGTTTATTGCTTGCAGTGTGTGGTTATGGTTGCAATGGAATAAAATAGTCAATCCATTGGGCATTGTTGATTATAGTTGTGTTGTGTAAGCTATATTGTTTCATTTTGGAAATGGTGTTGTTGAAATGGCTATATTTTTCCCCAATTTTTGAGGAGATTGTATTGAGTAAGGAGTGTTTTTTGTATTGTTTTGTGGGTTTTGTATGCGAGGCACTGTTCAAAGCGATGTACGCATATATTGTGGCTTTCTGCATGTGGGTGGCTATAAAGAGTAATGTTGTTTGATTTATGGGTTTATTTTTTTGGTTATTCTTGGAAAAGAATAAAATAATTAATGATGTTGATTCTATCTTTGGTTACATTAGGTATTATTGATTATTGTTTTCTGTTTTAGGCTATATCGTGTATATTTTAATATTAGTATATATATGTAACATTAAAAATGTTAAGGGTAAGGAGTTTGGGTTGATACTTATAAAATAATTAATGGTGTTGATTCTATGTTTGGTTGCATTAGGTATTGTTAATTATTGTCCTGTTCCTTAAGATATGTTGGGTATATTTTAATATGTATATATTTGTGTATATATATAGATATATATGTATAGATATGTACATGTATATATATAAAAAATTTTGGTAGGTCTCTCTTTATGAATTGCAATGGAGAAAAATGCTTGACCTTATCTAGTTATCATCGATTGTAACTGCGTTGATTTTCCATAAGGTACAGTTGATTGTGTCAAATATGTTGTTTGATATTTGTTATTTGGTGAACTATATTAATTATTTCATTATTTTATTTTGTTCCAACAATAACTAGAAAATGAAAATTGTTGTGTTTTTTGTTGGATTTCCCCATCTAGGGTACCATTCAAACCAATATTGATTGATTTAGGGTTTATGTTCTGGTAGTGTTGTTTTGCATAAGGGGTTGTTCATTATTGTTGGCATTGTGGTGCATGTGGGAATGGTTTTAGCCATATAAAGAAAAGATCATTCCCAAACAATTCAGAGGACTGTTAATCTTAATGATACGTCATCTTTTTCAATTGATGTTAATTTATGGGGCTCAGCTTGGGAAGCAAAGGGTCATGAGTTAGAGAGGTTGTACACCCCTGGTTCAACTCTCATCCTTGCTATGAAAAATGCATGTGTTGGGTACTTTAATGGAGCTATTCTTAACACAATTGTAGGAACTCTTCTCTATATAAACCTTGACATTCTGGAGGCCCAACCATTGATTGAGAGAGGCTATATTGCTCCACCTACTATTGAGCCCCCTCGTCTAGTCCCTCAAAAAGTTGCTTTGGAAAATGGGAGAGTTACTATTGCATACATGTTTGACCACTGCCTTGGCTTGCTAGAGACTTTGCAAGATACTCTCAAGGCAACAATAAAATTTATAAAAAATGATGTGTTCTGTTATGCTGCATGCTCACTGGGGGTGAATGGTAGGCAGTGCAAAAAAAAAGTGTGAACAATCTGACGAAAATAAATCATTTTTCCCAAAATGCCAAAAAATGATAGGTGACCATGACTTCCAATATTTATTGCAATTAAAGATTGAAGACCACATAGGCGAGCTTTGGGAAATTGATTTTGATGAGGCTACAACAAGCCTATTACAAATGTCAACAAAAGAGCTTTACCTGTTGCAATATGAGTCAACTATTGAAATGAGTGTCGAGTCTGTTATCAATGTTGTCACCTACATGGCATTTGTTTTCACAGTTCTAATAAAAAACCAAACTTATAATTTAGAAAGAATACTGAAAACAACAATAGTAAAGGTTGCTAACCTTAACTTTGAAGTTGAGTGCAAGCTACTATCATATTTTTCTACTATTTCTCCCATGGTTGAGTAGGCTCCGAATTTAGTTGTTGTGTTTCCTTTTGAAGAGAAAAAGAAGCATATATAATTGAGACTTTGTATACTTCTTTAAGTTCATCTTTTTTGGACATTTAGTTTGTTTAATTCCCTTGCACTCCTTGCCGGACCAAATAGACCTTTACTCTCTATCGCTATTGCTTTGTTCTTTGTTTCACTGGTTTTTTATTAAGACAATGAAGTATATGTTGCAATCTCTAGGTAAAAAAGATACAGTTATTTTGTTTTCTATTGATTATGTTTCCTATAATTTGCTTACATTTTAAGTTTATATTTCTGATTTAATTGTGTACTATTTATATCTAGAGTTATTTTTCTTGTTAGTGTGCATATTGCTATCTACAGCTGCTCATATATCTACTTGTGTAGTTAGTTGTATATATGTCTCCATTTACATATGCATATACATAAATACACATGCATGCGATTGACATATCCTTGTGTTATACAACTTCCTAGTATGCATGTGTCTAGATATTGGTTCACATATTAGATATCTATGCATATACACATACACAATTCAATATTTACAACTACCTGTGAGTTGTTCTAAAGAGAATGTCCTTTTTTTTTATAGTATTCTTAGTGGATAGAATATCTTGAGAGAGTTTTGTGTAAATATATGTGTCGATGATGTTTTTGTCTATATGACTATCATGTTTGGCTAATCATCTAATACTTACCAAGTGTTTTCCTTACTGCTTTGTGATCTCTAATGATAGCCACATGTTGGATATGCATGCGGTATGCTTCTTGTCTATAATGTTTGTTGTGTATGTTAGGCAGTTGAATCCAGAACTCAGCGCTCAACAACGCGTTCTTGAAACTATGCCAAACTATCCAATTATTTTAGTGAGTTTTGAATGGAAAGTATTATTGTCTGTGCAAAGTGATGCTTGTTTCCTATGCGCATGCAAATAAAAAAACTCAAGTTCTACATATTGGGTTCTTTTCTCCAAGTGAGAGTTGATTATTGTTCACTAGATTCAGGTATATTCTTCCCTTTCCATTTTTATGCTCTGTCCTTCACCTTTATTCCATATCTATATAATGTAAAGCTACGTATCTTTTTCCCCATTTCTTATTTCACAACTCCATGTGAAATTATATAAAATATATAACATTCAATTCCACTGAACAGATTCACTCGGATGTAATAGTAGTGCCTTCAACATTCACCAAAGTGGTGCACAATTAATGTTAGTCCTCGGGGGTTTGGTCATAGCTAGTTATGCTTGATAACATCATACTCTAGACTACAAACCATGATTTGTTTTCTATGTGCAGACTCCAACCCACTCCATACACAAGGAAATTCTACATTTTATTTACTTACTTTGTTCGACTGCAAGTCAATTACCTCTCATTTTCCATTATTTCTATAAGTTTTTATATTTTGTGAGTTTTTTGTTGTCTACTAACCAAAACAATTGTCCTTCATAGGCATTACCATGTGATTAGATCTTTTATTCACTGATTGGTGGGAAAAACATTGGCCTCGCCATTGATCATAGTGGTGGAAATTTTATTCTCTTGCTCGGGGGTTTGGTGAGAGCACACGTTGCTCCATGAGCCAATATGGTAGGGTGGAAATTGGGCCTTGTTTTGTTTTTGGCATACTATATTCTCCAACGCACACTAGGTATGGCTAAATTATAGTTACTCCATTCAATATGACTGTAGCTATAAGTTTTATCTTCCCACCATGATGGGTGTGATGCAATAAAATGGTCAACATTGTGTGCTCCATTCTATTCTTCCATAATCAACACAATTAACTTCACAGTTTGTTGTAATTCATGCACACCATATTCCAGCTATAATGTGGTATTTTATGAACTAATCTAGTAGAAACAACATTACAAAATAATGATAGTGATTGGAAAATGAGTGAAAATGGTCAAATAGATAATCATATCCTCATGTACACTAAATTAATTGTCATAAGCAATATTGATTTTACCATTGATCAAAGTAGTGGGTAATGTATATTCTTCCTTGGGGGTTTCGTGAGAGATGATAAGGCTCCATAACCTAGTATGGCAGGGTGGAGAGCAGGGCTTATTGTCTTGAGTTTTATTTTATGAATTTCATGTACAAATTGCTAACCTTTTGAGATAGCATTCATAGAAAAATTCAAATGTTTATGATAAATTTGTGTACATTTTTTGTAGGCACTGGAGAAAGAAGAGAGGAAGGATATAGCAAATGGGTACACATGTAATTGAGGCAAGCAACAAGATTTGTATAGTTTTTATTCTTCCGCCCCCATCATTTTCTTTTTCTTATTTAGTTCTATAATCTCTTCATATTCACAGTTGCTCTAGAAAGCATGCTTCTCCTTTAGGAGAGACAGTTCAACAAGTGAGATGTTGATATTCCAATATACTTGCTAAATAGATGAATCAACTTTGAAACAACTGTGAAGATGAAGAGATTATAAGACTAGCTAATATAATGGGAATATTGATATCACCATTTATAAGAGTACTAGTGACCCAATATTAGAGAGAAGGCATTAAAAGTTGTTCTTTACATTAAGTGATTGCAACAGTCTACTGATAGTTGATAACGCTGAAAGATGCAAAATGCTAGGGTCGAGAGCATGCCACATTTTCTCTTTGCACACCTCAATGCATTGCAAGCAGAAGGTCTAGCTTTTTGAGTTAGAGTTTTGCATTGGGATGTCACTATCAGTTTTTAGCTTTCTATTACAATGGCTATAATCGAATAGGATTGTTAATTTTATGTAGTTCATTCTATTTTTTGCATAATCGGCATAGTAAACCTCATAGTTTTATGCTATTTTTGCAAACCATATTCTAGCTATAGTGCGGTATTTAATGGAATAATTTCTTCCAAACAAGCTTTTAGAATAATGATAGTGGCTTAGAAATCAGTAACAATTCCCAGTTACACAATCAGACCCTAATTTACTATATATATTGATTGTAGTGGGAAATATTTATTTCACTACTTATGAGAATGGTGCATAATGTATGATTTTGCTTAGGGGTTTGGTGAGAGTCCATGAGGCTCCATGACCCAATATGGTAGGGTGGAGAGCAAGCCTTATTGTGTTGAGTTTTATGTTATACACTTCATGTTAGATTCTATTGGGCATTGTTGATTATTGTTGTCTTGGCTAAGCTATAGCGTCTGATTATTGAAAAATTCCTCTCAAAAAGGCTATGCTCTTTCAATTTTAGTTGGCATTGTCTTGGGTTGCTGTCAATTCCATCTTGATCTTTTTTTATACTTTGCATTTTGTGCTTGGATTTTCAAATTGCCTTGCTGATCAGCTCATTGCCGTTCTTGCTTGGGAGAGATAGTTCAAGAACTTGGGTGTTAATATTCGAGTTTAGATGGTAAATAGATGGATGGCCTTTATGGGCCAAGTTCAACCAACTATGAAGATTAAGTGATTGTAATTGTGGTTATGAATCTACATCCCAATTCTTGAACTCCCTTTCCCAAGCAAGATCAGTTGATGACGCTCCATAAGCCAATATGGTAGGATGGAGAGCAAACATCCTTCTCTATGCCCAGACTTCAATTCATTCCCTACACAAGGTATGGCTAGATTTTATTTACTTACCATGTTCTATTGCAACTGTATTGCATCATCTTTGTCATTAATTGTATAAGGCTTTACATTTTCTAATTTATTTATTGTGTACCGATGTTGTGTCTTTATCACACTAACACATTTTCCTTTTCCTTGCAGACCATACTCCAACAATAATACAGTCCTCCATACACTAACGTGTTACAAACAACCTTCTCGAATAATGTTAGTGATTGTAAAATTTAGTAATAATATTCAAATAGACAATCATATCCTAATCTACTTGATATTGATTATAATACGCAATATTCTTTTCACCACTAATTATAGTGGTTGTGAATCTATATTCTTGCTCAGGGGTTTGGTGAGGGTCCATGAGGGTCCATGACCCAATATGGTAGGGTGGAGAGCAGTTCTCATTGTGTTGACTTTAAATTTGTATTTTGTATGTACAAATTGCCATCTTATTGGCTTGGGGTTCACAAAAAAAATTATATGTTTAAGATTTTGGTTACAATGGAGTAAAATAGTTGACCCTATACACTCTATGCTAGATTCCATTGAGCATTGTTGATTATTCTTCTTGTACTTATACTCTACATCACACAAACTATTAACTTGTTTTTAACCAAAATTTGTCTATGGTGCTTTGTTGGTGGCTGTGAAACGATCCTTTATTTGTATTGTTAACAATTGATGCAGTTGCAAAATCATTGGCTCTCATGTAACGATGAATAAAACTAATATTATGCCACAATTATTACTTTCCATCTAAATGCACATTACTAATGTCATTAATTATTTAGACATTCAACCTTATCCATAATAATATTCTATTTTAATTAACTAATGAAACTTAATGATATTGATATTATTTTTAGATTGATACGATGCTTAAATTATGGGGTGGGCTTATATAATAATGCAGTTGTCAAATTATGAGGTGTTGTTAGATAATTATGAATTTACTTAGTACTATTCTAGATTTATTATTTCCTATCTAAATACATATTAGTAATCTCATCAATTATTTAGACGTTCAACCTTATGGATAATAATATTAAATTTTGATTGACTGATAAAACTTAATGATATTAATCTTACTTTTAGATTGTTTTAAGTATAGTTGATCTAGCATTCTTTGTTAGTTGTTGGCTAAATTATTATAATGATGAATTCATCTAATTTAATGTCAATGTTATTATTTTGCAAGTGATTGCACATTAGTAATGTCATCGATTTAGACATTGAATCCTATGCATAATAATATTATATTTTGATTGACTACTAAAACTTAATAACTAATTGAACGTTAATACAATTGTTCATCAACCAGCCCTCTATATGCATATATATGTATAATCTACAAAGATATTTCCTCACCAACTATTGCTTGCACACTCTAACTGTTATATACATGTGCTTCTTACAACCCATTAGGGTTAACACCCTCCTTTCCTCCCCATTATAGTTTAAACTGTAAGGGAACAAAGGGATAGAATATTGTTCGCACTCAATCACTCTCATTATTGCGCATAATATATTTAGCAAACCATTGTATTGTTTGCTAGATTGTCTTATGTCTAACTATATTCTCTACATCTGCATATAGGTACTGGACCCACTCATGCCATTCACATTCAAATATTTTCCACATAAAGTGTCTGTACATCACTTCCCTTTCATGACGTGCACCGCCTATCCGCTCATTGTTACGTGCAGTAACACGGAACTGCTATTGCCTAATCGTAGAAACGAAGTCGTGGTGGAAAAATATCTCAAATCGTTCAGTTCGTTCGTTATCAGCCACATAAATAATCATCAGTTTTTTCCTCGAAAAAGAAAAAACCATTGATCGTCGACGGGCAGGCAGGATAAGAATATCTGCAGTTCCCTCCCAAACATTATCTGCAATTCCCTCCTCCATCCGCAATGGCCGTCTCTTTACAGAAGCTACGTGTTGTTATCATTTCACTTTTTGTTCTCGTCTTCCCCTGCCCAGGCCTTTCTCTTTCTGTTTCTCTTTCCCATCGATTATTGTCCAACAGATGTCATTCCCATGAATCTCTTGCTCTTCTTCGCTTGAAAGCGGGCTGCAATGACTCCTTCGGCTATCTCGATTCGTGGGTAAATGGAACCGACTGTTGCACGTGGTTCGGCATATCCTGCGACAATCAGACCAACCATGTTGTCTCTCTTGATGTACCTGGTATTCGAGGTGTGATATCTGAGAGCTTGTGCCAACTTCGTTTTCTCACATCACTGAGTATAGTAGGAGCAAAAGGTACTACCACTATTCCTCCCTGTTTGGGAAATCTCACTTATATGGACGACTTAGTTTTAGCTGATAATAACTTGAGTGGGATGATTCCATCTTCCCTTTGTTTTCTCACCCGACTTACAGTCCTTGAACTTTGTTTCAATCAATTAAATGGAAGCATACCTCCCTGCATGGCCAATCTTTCTTCTTTAACTTTCCTTAGTCTTTTTAGCAACCAACTTAGTGGAAGCATACCCGCTTCTCTAGGTAATCTTTCTTCTTTATCTTTCCTTTATCTACAAGAGAATCAAATAATTGGGAGTATACCAGATTCTCTTGGAAGTCTTTCTTCTTTAAGTCACCTTGACCTCAGCGACAATCAACTGAGCAGTATCATCCCATATTCCTTGGGCAATCTCTCTTTACTGGAAGATTTGTCTATTAGTAATAACGAACTAAGTGGGACCATCCCCCCTTCATTTGCTTGGCTTTCCTCCCTCGGTGGTTTCTTTAGTTCTGGCAATCGTTTCAATGAAACCATCTTTGCTTCATCATTTCCACCTTCTTTAGTTATTCTATGTTTGTCATTAAACCAGTCGATTCCAGAAACCTTCTTTCACAATCTTACAAACCTTGGCGTATTGTATTTATCTGATTGTGTGCTAAATATTAGCAATACCTGGATTCCATCCTTTCAGTTATCTGAGTTACAATTAGTGTCATGTATGATTGACGGTGAATTTCCACCATGGCTTTCAACACAATTCTCGCTTCTTGAACTGGAATTATCTAACACCGGTCTTGTGGGACGAATTCCCTCTTGGCTATGGGAAACCAATCCTTGGTTGAACTCTCTAAATCTTTCAGGAAATCATCTAGAAGGAAGATTATTCTCAGATACTTCAGCATGGATGCAACTACAAGTGCTAGATGTGTCTAAAAATGAATTGAGCGGCCACATCCCATCAATCTGGTGTCCTAATATGACAATAGTGCTGCTCAATGACAATTTGTTCACTGGCAATATTCCTCCAAGTTTGGGTAGATTATTTGGACTCAGAGCATTAAATCTTGAGAACAACTACTTAACTGGAGTTATCCCTGTGAGCTTGTCCAATTGCTCTTCCCTCATAGTCTTAAATTTGGGAAATAATAATTTGGAGGGAAGCTTACCACATGAGTTTAGTAAGCTAAGTGATCTATATTCATTAGTTGTTCATAGTAATAACCTCAAAGGATCATTGCCCTTTTCAATAGCAAATTGTTCAAAGCTACAAGTTCTTGATATTGGGAACAATTTATTTGAAGGTAAAATACCAACATCACTAAAAAATCTTTCAGAGCTAAGAGTATTGGTGATGAAGGAGAACAATTTTACAGGTAGCATTCCTCCAGAGATTGGTCAATTGATGAACCTCCAAATCTTACTGCTTTCTTCGAATCATAGCTCAGGTTCAATTCCGCACACAATTGTGTTGTTGCAATCAATGGAAAGAGAAAGCCAAGATGGTTTTATATTGTCCACTTTTACTGGTGCCGGCCTATCATATCATGATGGACTGCATATGAATTTAAAAGGCACATATCAACAATACACATATATTCTTTCCACTCTCACATGCATAGATCTCTCAAACAATGAATTGGAGGGAGAAGTTGCTTCTAACTTTGGTAACTTGAAGGGGTTGAGGCTTCTAAATCTTTCAATGAACAATTTGAATGGGACAATTCCAAATAGTTTAGGAGAAATGAATCAGTTGGAATCATTAGACCTTTCAAGAAATCATTTTTCAGGACAAATCTCTTCAGAGCTTGAATTTCTAAATTCTTTGGGGTTTTTAAATTTATCAAACAACAATCTTTCAGGAACTATACCACAAGGACGTCATATAACTGACACATTTGGAGAATCCTCTTATTTAGGGAATCCAAATTTATTGGGATGTCCATTACCAAAAAATTGTTCTTGGCCACAATTTGTTGCTCCTCCTCCTCCTCCAGATTCAATTAACAAAGAAAAGAAAAGCCTTGAATATCGATGGTATAAGATATCTGTGGGATTGTCATATGGAGCAGCTTTTGGAGGGGTAATTTCGTTGATCATGATAAAAATGGACTGGAAAAGGAAATACTTCAATAAAGTTGATAAAATTTTGAAGTTCCTGTTTCCGTGGATGAAGAATTGGACACTATAAAGGGGTATATCTACAATTTATTCAACTATTAGAGGTAAACTCTAAAGTTCCCTGTTCTTTGAAGTATTTATCATAATTCAAAATATCATAATGCTAAATTCAAAAAGAAATTGGTGCAAAACTTTTTAAGACAATTTATCATTGACTCTTCTATTTATCAATTTTATAGATCGTTTGCAATATTTATATATTGAACAATGAAATAAGTTTTGATTGTCATTATAATTCTTTGTGTGCAGGAATATGTTTATGGTCAGGATGGTTTCTTTCTCCATGTTCCTGGTTGAAAACGTGTGTTAGTGTTGGTGGCCTCACTCAGCATATTATGCTATAAATATTAGTTGTTTGTTCTAAATCAGGACAGTACTAGGTAATGAATATTTGTATGATTTAAGGCAATAGCAGATAATAAATATTTGTATGATTTAATTTTTATAATTATCTAATCTATTACACGTCGCAACCTCTCTGTCCTCTCTATTGGAGTGTTTGTTAGTTGAGGTGAGATTATGCAGTTGGTAAATGGGGTTTTTAAAACTAGGATGAAGAGCCAAAAAAACATACTTCATTGAAGTGCAGGACCAGTGGTATTTATAATGCAGTCTACAAGCCAGTATTTTTCCTTTCTTCTAATTGTGACAGCTCTTTTTTATTCACATTGCAATGGCAGCCATCTATTACGAATAAAAATTACATTCGAATCATATATGATTATTGTAACACAGATTAAGATTGATGTTTAGTTTGATGTAGATTTAATTTGCTGCTATGTTAATGAAGTGCTGAGATTACTAAATAAAATGAGGTTGCTATTGCAGAGAATAAAGCCCTTGTACTTCTCCGAAGAAAGGAATGTTTTAGAGTTTTTTAAAGAGTCATTTTGTTTAGAGATGTACAAGTAAAAATTGTTGGAACAGGGGAGAGCAGAGATGAAAACAAAAACAAATTAAGGAAATATTGAAACCATATAATTATCATATTCAAAAATTACATCAACTAACTGATTGAGCTTCGGCTCACTTCATACACCAGAAACATTACACACTGCCTCCTACAGTTCTATACAGCTCTGCGGAGCTGGACTCATCAAGGAGTGAATAACCACATTGCATCAATAGAGGTCTTTGGAGTTTTCCAGATTACAGAACAGTAAAATCGCATGCATAGAAAATGGTCTGCAGGTCGGTGAGAGGTCGGTGGCAGAAGAGTCTGGAAGTTTGACCACGTGGGAGAAATTACACGCCAACAAAAATGCTTGCAAAACACTCGATATACCATTGCCAATTATCTAGTTGTAAAAAAACATTCACGCGTAAATAATTTTTAAAATGTTAATGTTTTTCTGTTTATTAAAAAATATGAATTATTTTTCTTCTCCATTCGATAAGATCAGAAATCTTTAAGCTTTTATTTTCTGAGTTGTATATTTATAAGTTCTCATTACTCTTTAAATCATCATTTTGTTTAATGTATTGTTTTTCTTAAAATTATTAAAGAATTTTATTATAATATTTTAGTTGTTGAATGAATATTTAATTGGTCACAATCTTATATACATTTTTTTTGGAGTAATTGTTGAGATATTAAAAAATTAATTTGTCTCAATATTACAAACCTACATTAGAATAAATATTAATATTATATCAAGTCATATTTTGCTTGTATTTCTAAAGATATTATAAAAGATGATGAACATATATTTAAATAAAACTATGACTAAAATCTTAAAATACAATTAAATATTTGATGGTCTTTCAGATAAGTATGCATTTGGCATTCACTAATGGATCAATGGATTAGAAAAACACAAAAAAAAAAAAAACATATATAACTATCTAGAAATAAATATTAAAAAAATAATAAATAAATAAATAAACTCTAGAAGAATTAAAAAAAAAAATGAAATGTATAAATTTAAGATTTTTGTTTATTTATTTGTATGCACATTTATTTTTATTTATTTCTTACACACACACACACAACTTTTAAGATTTAATAGTTCTTAATTAAATTAAATACATCTATATCATATTTCTTATTATCTTTTAGATAAATATATTCAAGATATCTACGCTAGCTTTATTATCTTTGTGTTACTTTGATCTTTTCTTAATGTAATGATATACTAACAATGTTTTTATTTATGATTAAAATTTAATCTTTTCCATGGCACATGTTAACATGCATTTTTTGTCCTTATTATCATGGTGAGATGTGATTTTGTTGGATTATGCATTCCTTGCATGGTTGGCTAAATGCATGCAACAATGATTGTTTTAAGTTTTCTCTTAGACTCTAGTTTTTTGAGAAATCTTATATTTTTGTTATCAAGGTGTTTCTTACTCATCCCTTCTTTTCTTTTAGGGGTTTTTCTTGGCTCTCTTATTTTTTATGGTCTCTAGTTGGTTATTGTTGTAAGTATTATATTTCTCTATACACTTTTATTTGTCAAATTTTTTATCCATGACCTCAATAAATCATCCTTTATTTGTGTAATGCTCACACTTTTGTATGCTTTGAGTTGTCTATTATTGAACCTATTTTTGACTATGTACTGTGTGATGCATAGGTTATGCTGGTGTTTGTTGTACCAAGTGTTTATTGGTGTTTCAACTTCACTATTTTTGTTAATAATTATTACAGTGATTATTGATTATGCATTGATTAGAATTATTTCCAAATGAGTTATTGTATGCATTTTAGGCCTTGTGTTTAGACCCCCACGTGTTTAGGGATGGTTTACTTTTATCATCCTATCAGTTTTAATTTGTTGCATGTGTTGTGATACATGGTGTTGTTACAAGATCCTTGTGAGGAACTATTATATTTTGTGATACATTGTTTGTTTGAATTGAATATGTGAGATCTCTTATGCATAGATATCATTATTATCATTCAGATTATGTTGCATAGTTTGGGATGCATATGATATGATTTCTACTACTAGATTATCATTATATTTTATCCCATTGTTATCTTTATTTATATAGATTATAGATGTCATTATTATACTGATATCAACATATTATATTGAAATTTTGTGAATACGTATATGCTTACATAGATGCATGCATCATTATTGTGTTAGTATTCTAGATGATTTTTAGTTATCATATAAATTCATGATCGGATGATGTGCATTGTTATTGAGTTATTCTAGATTTGATTATTATATGATGTATATGACATTAAGCCCCATTCAATGGTTTTGCATTGCTTCACCTATTATGTATGATGTAGGCATGTTTGACATTTGATTCAATTGTGTAGGTATAGGCTTATATCTCCACTTGAATATATGTAAGTTTATGTTATTTCTCCAACAATGGTTATATAATATATGTTACTTTGGGTTAGTGTGTTTGGTAACCTCTATCACACTCAATTTGAGTGTGAGATGAGCCTTGATCACCCTTTCAATTATAGATCCAAATCAATGGTGATTCAAAAATTTGTGTTAAATGGAAAAACTATAAATATTTGATTTTAGCTGTGATTCTTTATTTCCCTATTTGTATTCAGTTACATATTGATGGATAAATCATTGTATTTTATTGATATTTGATGCATTTGGGAAACTGAGAAAAAGGAAAAATGGGGAAAATTCTAGTTAAGCACATTATAAATTATATTTGATTTATTTTAATTAGTTTATTTATTATTTAGAAATATTATATTGCTTGACGAAAATAAATTCATTATTATCTATATATTGAACAAGAAATAATTCGTTGCATGGTAAATTAAATAAATTATTTATAATCTCTAAAAACGAGGAAGAGAAGAATTGAGAATTTTAGGTTAATTATAAATGTCATTTTGTGAGAATAAAATTAGAAAAAACAAAAAGACAAAATAAATGGGAAAATGAGGAAATGAGTAAAAACAAAAAAGCTTGCATCTTTATTTTATTCTTGATTTGCAAAATAAAAAATACTCTCTAAAACCCTCTATTGAAAAAAAAGAAATAAAAATTGAACTGAAAGGATTGTTGGCGGGTATTGACATAGTGTGATGGTTAGTTTGTGGTGTTGTTATTCTTTCTAGCAAGGCTCAAACCCCATTAGGGTTTTTTTCTCGACTACATATGTTAGGGATGAGGTACCCCTATTTGTGACCTCACTAGTCATAGCTCTAGGCCAACAATGTTTACCCCTCTTTAAAAAATAAAAATTCAAAGGAGTGTTGAATTTGGTATTGTATGGAAAAAGGATTTTATGTTGACAAAGATTGATTAAAAGGTGGATTTTTTAAGTAGGAGGTGTTTTCCACACCGTGTCAAATTGTGATATTCCTATCAAGATTCAACCATGTAGTTTTACAAGTCAAACTCATTAGCCCATGTTTCATGAGAGGTGGATTTGTGTTAGAAAATAATTTTTTTTATTAGAATTTAGGGAAAAGGGTCATGATCCTAAAACAATAGAAACAATAGAGACTAACAAGAAAAAATAGGTGCAAGGCCACCACCAAGACTAGAGAGTACTAAGAAACTAAGAAACAAAGAGTACTATAAAGTATTAAAAGGTACACGTAGGAATATCAAAGAGGCATGCATGCCAAAGAACTAGAACGAAAAAAAAAAAGAAACAATAGAGGTCCATAATACCCTTCATTCGTTGGGACTATTTAAAAGATCCATGTTCTCCTTCAGATCTTCTAAAGAGTCTGTCAAGTTTGTAGAATTGCTTCATATTGGTTTCTCTTGTCTTGAACAGTCTCCTCCTTGGTGATTCCCTTCTTCCTCCTTTGTTTCTTGATTTTGGAGTACCTAGATACAGTGTCAAAGATAGCTCTTTGCATTATACCATCCACTATAGAAATGATGTTGCTTAGAGAATTTTGTAATACTATAAGTTTATATTTAACACGATCAAGGTCAAAATTCTCTTCCATTTAAATAACTCAGACTTGAAGGTCAATAATCTACTATTTTTTACTTTCTAGAGACTCAAAGTTTACATGCTACATTGACCATGAGAACCTCCTTATCTTCTTCCTTTCAGCATTATCTTTTCTCTAATCCCATTATTGAATATTTCATGTCTCCTCTATGTTAACCTCTTCAATCACTTTGTCCATCTCAAGCTTTTTTTTTCCTCTTTCATTTCTTCTACATTTAATCTCCTGCAGAATCTTCATTTATTTATACGTATTATCTTCCTCTTCAGACTCACTATTCTCCATCCTTTCTACTTCAGAATGGGGAAGGAACTCCTCATCAAATGAATCTTTCTCCTTCTCCTCAAAGATGAGCTTCTTACCTTTTTATCATTGCCTTTTTTTTGGTGACCTATGTTAGCTAACCAAGTAGACCTTCACCCTCTAGGCTATGGAGGAATTCAGGAACTTCCACCACCATCATTAAACTTTGGATTATCAATTATTTCAATAGTATCATTCTTCAACCCATAACACTGGATATTATCCTATTTTTTCTTCTTAGTTCCTTAATAGATAGAAGGGATTTTCCTCTTAGTTGGAGTAATATTTAACAACTCATTATGAAGAGGAAGGGTCTCTGCACTAGCAATGTTCAAAACATTTTTTTAAGGTTTTAGGTTTGAACTAGAAGAAGGATTTTTGGGGGATGAATGCAGTTTGAGCTACTAATAATCCTTATGATCTTGAGGGTTGCTCTTTGCATTATACCATCCACTATAGAAATGATGTTGCTTAGAGAATTTTGTAATACTATAAGTTTATATTTAACACGATCAAGGTCAAAATTCTCTTCCATTTAAATAACTCAGACTTGAAGGTCAATAATCTACTATTTTTGACTTTCTAGAGACTCAAAAGTTGTCTCTTCCCATTGACCATGAACCTCCTTATCTTCTTCCTTTCTAGCATTATCTTTCTCTAATCCCATTATTGAATATTTCATCTCCTCTATGTTAACCTCTTCAATCACTTTGTCCATCTCAAGCTTTTTTTCCTCTTTCATTTCTTCTACATTAATCTCCTCTGAATCTTCATTATTCTCTGTATTATCTTCCTCTTTCAACTTTCCATTCTCTAGGATTTCTACTTCATAATGGGGAAGAAACTCCTCATCAAATGAATCTTTCTCCTTCTCCTCTAAGATGAGCTTCTTACCCTTTTTATCTTTTCCTTTGTTCTAGTGACCCACAATGGCTAACTAGGTAGACCTTTTCCCTCTAGGCTATGGAGGACTAGAACTTCCACCACCCTTGTCATTAAACTTTGGATTATCAATTATTTCAATAGTATCATTCTTCAACCCATAACACTGGATATTATCCTATTTTTTCTTCTTAGTTCCTTGAGAGATAGAAGGGATTTTCCTCTTAGTTGGAGTAATATTTAACAACTCATTATGAAGAGGAAGGGTCTCTGCACTAGCAATGTTCAAAACAAATATTTTAGGTTTTAGGTTTGAACCAGAAGAAGGATATTTGGGGGATGAATGCAGTTTGAGCTACTAATAATCCTTATCTGGGTATGTGCAAGATCATGATGGGCTAAAAAGTGGCAATATTATGGGTATTTGTAGGGTATGTGGCTGACAAATTTTTTTTACCCAAATTGATGAAACGAAAAGGGTTTTTAGAGGAGATTCTCATATTTCCACCAATATAAATTATGCTTTAATTTGAATTTAATAAATAATTATTATTCATTTTCTATTAGAATTATGACTAAAGTCCTGATCGATAGGATGATTGAAAAACATCTATAACTTTCAAACGATATCACATTTTTTGAATCCGAAATATGTGTCACATTCTATGCTTCACATACTATAGGATTAGAAAAGAAAAAATAAATTTCATGAAGTTTTGACCAAGTTAAGGTGGTCAGACATACAATTTTTTATATTTTTAAAATTTTATAATAAAAGAATCATAATTAATTATTTACTTGGAAAAATTACAAAAATATGCATCACATCCGAAATGGAGTCCTCTACATATATATAAAATCTTATAAAAAAATATTATCATTTTATTATGGTTAGCGTGGTCGAGATAGACACCTACTTCTTATTTTCCCTGGCGAAATTTAGGTACTCTTTGCATTGAAATTTCAAATTTTCACCAAATGAATTTTTATTTATTTTAAAAATAAACCTAGTAGTTCAGAAACTACATTCAATTTTCTACAGATTCTATTCCTTTACATATTTTTTTAAATAATATAGATAACTTATTCAAATTTTTTCACGTCAAGTTGCCTAACAACGATTTTTGAATTTTTGCCACTTAAGGGCCTATTTTTTCCATGATGATCATGCACATACCCATCTTGAGGGGGTTGCTAGTAGAGGTAGGGATTTTTTTCAAGGTAGAGGATAGACCATATTATAAATATATAAGAGGGGCATAGATTCTCCCTTGTCTATACATTCATATAAAGAAGAAAGTAGATAGAAATGAACATTTATATTTTCTTTATGCCTAATATGATTCAATAAGGGAAAGTGGTACCCGTGCACAGTTTTATATCTACCCTCAAAAGTAAAATATTGCATAACATGTAGTATTACCATACCAAAAGGATCCGTGAGCTTATCTCTATTGAAGTAGGTTTGAAATCTCTCCAATTTTTCACCTTGTTTGAAGAAACTATCTATGAACCTCTAATATTCCTTGTTCCTCTTCTTAGAGAATTTTAGATATTTTAATTTAAAACCTATAACATCTACAATGAGGTTGGGAGTTATTGTGAATTCAAGTCCTCCCATAGAATCCTATCCATTTTTCCATGAGTTACAAAATTTAAAATTGAGCATATCAATAAACCCTTGCATAGCTTAGAATAAAGGAGTTAGGTTGACTTCCTTTAAAACATTCCACAACTCAACATTTTTCTTTAATGGTATGTAGGATAACAACTCATACCTTTTCCTCAGACCACCCATTTTACTTCATCCCACCTTAGAAAACACAAGATGCTTCCTCAAAGAGCCAAAATTCTTAATTATAGAAGAAAATTTGAGGTAAGACTAAAAAAAATGAAGGAAACCATGAGATTTAAAATAGAAAATTCACTTGAG